>JARFJB010000054.1:140000-448937 GCA_036346205.1 Vesta saturnalis
AAAAAAATATACAGACTATGTTTATTAACATGTAAAATTTAGGGTTAAATAAAATATATCTTAAAACTAGTTATAGCCTTAAATTACTAATAATCATTAAAAATAAATACCTTTTACAAAATATACAAAATCTTCTTGAGAGTCCCTGGTATTATAAAAAATAGTGCAGAACTGCAAACCAAGATGACGTGGTCCTTGTGTCAATGTTGCGCAATATATTGCAATAACAATGCTTTTATGTTGTCAACCACACCCAAACTGGAATTTTATTTCTTATAAATTTGTCTTCTTGAAATTGAATAATCCGTTTAATGTATTTTCTTGAAATTTTCAAATAAAAGTTGCAATCATAAAATGAAAGCGTACGTAACGGTAAAATTAAATCCATACTTAAAATGTAATTAAAGTGTACATCAAGGTAAAAATAAAAGAAAGGAAAGTAAAAGTAAATGTGCCTGAAAAGAGCAAATGTTTTAATTTTTAGTTCAATGCGTTAAAATATCTTACCATTAAATCAATGGCACTTTCATTAAATTTAGGTAGAAAACCAAAAAAAGCTTTCTAACAACTCAACTTTCATCAGGAAGTAAAAAAATGGATGCTTTGGAAGTTGGATGATAACGCCTACGCGAAAATATATGCAGAACAATTTAAACTGGGAGTATAAACCATTAAGAAGTATATACACTTAAGTTACACCAAAATTCAAATTAAGTTTCCTACCTCATAGCTACAAATCATTAATAAATACATTTTTCTTATATTTACAACAGAATGAACGAAAGACCTTAAATTACGGTATATTTTAGTACAATTCAAAATGGGTTGTTACAGGTAACGAGAATCCAACCCATTACCTCCCGAATGCTAAGCAGATCGTGTCACCACTACTCTACTAGCTCGGCCTAGTGATAGTGATCATTAATGGTTTTACCTTGATGGTGTGGTACCATAACTACTTATTATTTTTTTTATATATTTTCTCTTGATAATGATACATGTATTGAAGCGCGTCAAGAAATAATTAATTATCTAAAAGAAATTGTGGTTTTTTATTAATTACGAATCTTGTGAAAAATGTAATTTATCAAAATGTTTACAAATCAAATTGACAACTTAACTTTTAAATAAGGGAGTATTCGGCCAGTGCACGCCATTAAGTGAAAATTCGTAAATAAACCAGGTAAAAACAAAGTAACAAACTATAAAACAAATAATAGAAATGATATCAAACGAAGATAAGATAGGATTTTGTAAATCCTTGACATTTGTAAGTTGTATAAAATGTAAACACTTAACTCTTTTTTATTTAAAGAGAATGGGATCGATTGTACTTCCAAACGAAACTGAAAAAGTACTTAAACAATTTTTGGACGAACAACATGTTACTGGTTACTCAATTACTATTAATTCAGCCACTGTTCCTGGAGAAAACAATGCAGGATTTATCTACCGAATTGTGATTAAAGGAAAAAACCATCTAAAAGCCAACGTACAGTATGTTTTAGTAGCTAAAATTGCACCGAATAATGAAAATATCAGACTAGCCTTTCCCGTACGAGAGGTTTACGAACGAGAAGTATATTGTTACACAACTGTATTGCCCGAACTAATAAAATTTCAGCATGAACAAAAAATTTCTAATCTGTTTTCTTCATTTCCAAAATTATACAAGGCGTCCTTAGAAGGCTCTAACGAAACATTGCTTTTGGAGGATTTTAGTGAGCTGGGTTACAAAAAACAAGACCCAGTACAAACTTTAGATTATGATTACGCATATAGTATAATTAAAGAATATGGAAAACTGCATGCCCTTTCCTTTGCTTTGAAGCTTCATAAACCTGATACTTTTGAATATCTTAAGCGTCACACAACTGACCACGTTTTTCAAACAACGGTTGTTTCCGAAACAAGGCGAGCAGGACAAAAAATGAAAACCGATTTTGTACTTAATAAGTGCCTTGATAAAAATAAAGATGCAATTGCACACGAAATGTTTACTAAATTTTCAGAGCAAATGCATCTTCTTGTCAAAGAAGCACTTAAAGTAGAAAATTCAGATGAACACTCAGTGTTAACCCATGGGGATTGCTGTACGAACAACTATATGTTTAAATATGAGGTAAGTTTTTTTATCTTGGAATACTAGCAGTATCACTGATTATTTTCAGCAAGACTTAACCATAAGTAAAATATGTATGTTGGACTGGCAGCTGTCGCGTTGTGGATCACCAGCGTTAGATTTATCTAATTTTATATTTTGCTGCACCAGCCAAAGTTTTCGAAAAGGACACTACACAAATTTACTTAAGGAATATTACAGAAGTTTTCTCTACATTTTTAGCTGAATTTGGATTTGATGCTAAAGACGTTTTTCCGTTCACTGTTTTAGAAAATCACTTAAAGAGATTTAGTGTTTATGGGTTATACACTGCACTGTTTGTTCTGAATTTTACGTTATTACAAGGAAAACATATACCAACAGTTCAAGGATCAAAAACAGAAGCAGATTATTTCAGAATGAGAGAACCTAGAGACAGCAAAGAATATGAAACGTTTATCTCAAGAATGAGAGGTGTAGTGATTGATTTTGTGAATTTAGGGTTTGAAATTTAATTTGATTTATTCCACAACTATTGAATGCTCCAAAAGGGAGGTCTTTTTATGCACTTACTACCAATCCTTATCTTGCGTGAGGTTAGAAGTACTCTAGGTTATTAGAATTTTAAATGTTTGATACAGTTTATCACCACTTATCAATAAATTGCCTTTATAAAAGAATATTTTTAGCTTTTAGCATTTGTTTGTATTATTTGTTACACGATTGAACCGTGCTAACGCCGTGTAGTGCTTATAAAATGAGAAAGGTGCCGACTGCCTACAATGGAGATGGGAGGGTTCGAGATAAGACGTAGAATGACCAAAACTTTAAACACTTTACACTTACCCTAAAGCAAAGCTCAAAATTGGGGATCAATGTCCTATCACAGTCACCACGATCTCAACTTAAATAAAATATCAATTTTAACTGAACTATTTGTTTCACCCTCGTGTAAATAAGAACTAATATTTCTGATTACCAACAACAATCCAAAATAGATAAATACATAAAACACCGCCTTAATTATTTAAATACGAAATTTCTGTTCCTATCTTAAAATAATATAAATGTAACGATCTGTGCGTAATTTGATAGTTAGAAATGTTTTCATGAATATATTAAAACGTTTGCAAGCATGATCTACCTTGATTCAAGGCGTAACTTTTATTTTTGTAAAGAGAAAAATAATTAAAAAGTAAGGACTAATACTACAGTGATAAACAGTGACTGAAAATAGGATTTGCATTGTATGTCCGATTAAATCAACTAAATAAAATGTAATAACATTTTGTAATTGGCTTGTCTTAAAAAAATCTAATTATCAAGTCCATAGTCATAAACATAGGCAAAGGTAACAAAAAAAATGATACTGAACCTTGTAATTTTACTCATGCAACTTTACACATAAATAAACGCAAACCAAACAAATCTATTAGAGCACTATTAATTTGTAATTTAATTGCTGAGGGAAGATATTAAAACAAGTTTTCAATATGAACATAAATGTGCATTATCTTCCGCATGATTCAACACAAAGCAGCAAAAAAATTAATTAAGTTGGTCTCTACTAAATCTTGAGCTAGTCTTAATCTAATAAAAAAAGGTAGTAATTAAAATTGATTGCTCATACAGCCTACTTAAAGTTACAATACATGCAATCGCCCCTTTTTAGAATAATCAAACATTCACTACAGAACAAGATACAAATTGGTCTAAGTAAACTCCTTTAATGAATCCTTGTAATTGTACAAGTAGTACAGCTACCTCACTGCTGGTTCATATAGCGGTTTACATGTTCAAGTGAGAGACAAATACGGAATTGCAATACGTATGCATATATTACATTTCTGAAAATCTAAAAATAAAACGAGTTCCTGCAAATCCCAAGATTCATTGACCTTTAAAAGTAGGTCAGGGATAAGAGACCTGATTAATTGAAACTAAGAATAGGATCAAAGTTCACTGCCCAGGAAGATAGTGGATTCCAGGAAAAGAGAGGCCAAGGTTCATTAAAATTAAAAGTGGACCAAGAATAAGAGAGAGAGAAAGAAACGTGGTGATTTTTAAAGATCTAAAATTAGACCAGTTCCTAGAAACGAGGGGGGAAAGTTTAAAGCTCATTGACCTCTAGGGATCTCAATTTTTGTAAATCTAAAAATAGAAACCGTTAGTGAGAGCTGAAGGTAAAGTCCAGAGTTTATTGACCATCTAGCTCAATTCTTAGAACCATTTCCAGGAAATTCCTAGTTCGTCGATCTGTAAAAGCATGTCAAGGATAATAGAGGAGAGAAACGACTTATTCTTAAACATTTTAAAATAGAACCCCAAAGTTGACAAACCTTTAAAAGTGGGCCAAGGATTAGAGTCACGTAGTGTTTCTTAGAAATCGAATAATAGAACGATTTGGATTTCCAAGAATCACCACGTAACTTATCTTTTACTTACTTTTAAAGGTCGATAAACTTCAAAATCTTCAGGAACTCGTTTCAGCCACACACACGCACACGCACACGCACACACGCACACACGTACACACGCATACACGCACACACGCAGACAAAGCCACATGCACAAGCACACACACGCACTCACGCTCACGTTCACACACACACACACACACTATATATATATATATATATATATATATATATATATAATATATATATATATATATATATATATATATAGATAAACTTAAAGTCTTTGCAGACCAGTTAATATTAAGTTAAACACACAGCCACATGCACAAGCACACGCACGCGCACACGCTCACGCTCACGTTCACGCTCACGCTACACACAACTACATCACACTACACGCACCACGATATATATATATATATATATATATATATATATATATATATATATATATATATATATATATATATACATATATATATAAATATATATATTATCATCGTTTGTTGAGGAAGCAGTCACTATTCTAAAGCCTGATTAGGCTAGGATTAAGCAGATTCCTATGTATTTGTCGAGCTTTCGAAAAACTTTATTCCCATTTTCAAGACAGATTCCCGTGATTAGTTTCAGCTGTTTAAAAATAAAATTTAAATTAAGCTACATGTTTCGACCTGACACGTCATCGTCAGCTTTTCGGTATATATATATATATATATATATATATATATATATATATATATATATATATACATATTAAGGTTACTCAGACAAAATATGAAGAATTCCAGGAATTGTGTATACAACCTACCATGCGAATGCGGCATAGTATACATAGGAGAGAGCAGTATACCACTCAAAGTGAAAACTCGGGAACACAAGAACATCCGCAAGGGCGAAACAGAAGAATACCACCGCAGCCAATATAATAATATACAGATAGTGGCAAAAGACGAGAATACACCTCGACGGAAACTCAAAGAAGCCACATACACCGCACTTGCAGAAAATACAAAACGTCAAGCTAGTGTATAAATGAAACCCATATGGATCCCAATAATGCGCGAAGAGCTGAGAAAAAATCATAACATATGAATTGTACTCAAATGCAAAAACAATCCCTCTCAGGACTAACCCTGGTGACGTAAGCAGTCCCTTCCGAAACGTCGCGCTTAAAAGCAAAAACTGTGGAAATACGCCGATCAACTCAACTAATAGTTCCATGTTGTGAAGCTTGTAGCGTGCTAACGTATATTTTTGAGTTTCAGTAATCAAGTTCAAGATTTTAATGAGAAAGTTTGAGATGAGAAGAATTTATATTGCAAATTAAGAGAGTTTAGCGATTAAATTCTAATAGAGAATTTGAAATCAATTTACAGGTTCAGCCAAAAGTGAAGTTGAGTATTGAGATGGCTCGATCACTGGATGTGTGCACTTTTTGGAGATTGTGTAAATTTAAAATTATAACATGATTATTTTAAAAATTGAAAATCAGGTGGCGCCTTTGTTATATTTGACTACTCATTGTGATTTTGTCGAGTGCCCTTTGTGAAGTTTGAGTAAGATCCATGACCCTACCACTGATCAGTGTCGGTACCATGCACCATGTTTTGGATGGTTACATCATTATTTAGTAGTAGAAGATAAATTACAATTATGTACATTAACAGTAATATGACAATTCGAACAATTTATAAAATTAAATGATCACTTTAAATTAATTTTCTATTTGAAATACTACTAATACTTATTTCCTAACGATGTGCCAATTACAGGAAAAAATGAGTAATTAAAAATAAGATTGAGCAAAAAATAATACTGTGAAGAGAGAAAACAAATTAAATGAAATAGAAATAACCAAGAGCGACTTAACATTTGGTTTATATAATCATTTGCATTATACTTAAGTGAATGAAAGTTATTGTTAAATATTTCCACATAATACTGTACAAGATGATATGTTTTACAGATTTTATGTATTGGTGAAAATTCACAAACTTCTTTTGAACTTGTTCTAACTAATTTATATACAGTGTGTATCAGCCAAATGGAAAAAAATCGGTAATAAATAAATGGGGGCGTGTTCGAAAACCGCTCGGCCACGTCGATTAGTATTTTTAGCTGCGAATTTTTTGAACAAAAACATTTTATATAGCGTGTGTCAGGTAACAGTGACCAATACCAACTTTCTTGTTTAAATGCAATACCCTGCATATTATTCAATTTTTGGATTCTTCAGAAAATTCTAGATATGTTCAATGTACAATATCCTATATCTATCTAGAACATTAAAAGAAAATAAAATGCATCCCTATAAAATGATACCAACTCAGGAGCTCATGGAAGACGATTTTGATAGGAGAACGTATTATTGTGAACAAATGATGGCAATGTTAGATAACAATGTGATCCAATTAGAACATGTTTTGTTTTCTGATGAGTGCACCTTTACACTTCACGATCATGCTAATCGCCAAAATTGCTGGTATTGATCTATAGAAAACCTTACTGGATGAGAGAAGAACATACACAACACCCTAAAAAGGTGTTTGAACAGGAACTGTTGGAGATCGTATCATAGATCCGTTTTTTTCTTTGATGGCAATTTGGTTGGCGATAATTATTTAGCACCGCTCCAAAATAATGTCGTGCCAACTTTGACAAACTTATACCCTGATCCAGCAAACCCACAAGTTCCAGCGTATATGATATGGTTTCACCAAGATGGAGCACCACCCCAATTCCAAATCAATGTCCGGCAGTACCTCAACCGAATATTTCCAAATCGATGGATAGGGAGGCGAGGATCGATGGAATGGCCAGTACGATTTCCTGACCTGACGTCATTAGACTTCTTATGGGGATATGTCAAAAGTATTGTACACAAAACTAAACCCCTCGACTTAGCTGACTTAAGAAGACGAACAACGCTTGCGATTAGATCGGTTACGCCTGAGATGTTGAGTAATGTTAGAAGAAATTTCTATTTAAGATTAGCATGTTGTCAAGACGTTCGCGGCAAGCATTTTGAACATCCACATTACCAAGAAATAAACAGTATTACTTATGAGTTTTTCAGTGTGTTGCAGCGAATTTCTGTAATCGAATAATTTTCTTTTGTTAAAGTTTATTTTTGCAATAAATCCGAAACAGTTGAAGATAGGTATGGGACATTGTACATGGAATATATCTAGAATTTTCTGAAGAATCCAAAAATTGAGTACTATGCAGGTATTAGCCACTGTTACATGGCACACCCTGTATAAAAAGGATGTGTTTTGTCTGTCAACATACCAATGAAATGGTGCAGTAGGGGAGAGTGGGGTACTTTCGGCGGTGGGGTAGATTCGTCAAACTTTAAAATCTCCATAAATTGTTTAATTTCGCGGTAAAGTTGGCTCTTATAGTGTTTACCCTTACCTACCACTTTGTGTTTTGTTGTTGTGTCGGTGATAGCGGGTCAGTGAAAAAAAATATTTTGAAGAGTATTTATAGGCGACATTAAGGTAAATATTTCATAGATATTAGTTTAAATATTTTTTATGTAAAACTAATATATTTCTTCAAAGTAATGACGTTATACAAGTCAGTTATTGTTATAAATTTGTTTTGAAATGCGTTCTAACCTAAAATATCTTGAGCATACATTTAAGTAGCCCAAATGTAATAGAACTGCAGGTGGGGTAGATTCGACAATTGTGTGTGGGTAGATTCGTCACAGACGAATCTACCCCACACACAATTGCATCTGCATTGATGCTGTAGCAAGTTTAGAAAATATTGTAAATTATTGGATATTTATATTTTGGTCAAACTTTCAACACTCAAAAGACAGACAGAGCTAATATCGATGAAAATAGTATGAAAAGGGCTATAAATGAATGCCTTAAAAATAAAATGAAAGTCACTGGGGCAGCCAGGCAATATGGCATCAAAAGAACTACACTGCAGTCTAGAATTAGATCTCTGTTGAAGAAGAAACCTTTAAATGATATTATCAATATTGATTCTGGAAACGAGTCATCAGAAGAAATACAATTTAGCAGTAAATATACTGTTAAACAAGTATTTACAGTTGATCAAGAAAACCAATTACGAGACTACATCAAAAAATCTTCTGATCTTCATTATGGATTAACATATTTACAGATCAGGACAATTGCATTCTAATTTGCAAAATCGTGTCTTTGTAGTAGAATTCCTGTTAACTGGGACACCAATAAAATGGCAGGTATGTTCGCATAGAATTCAAGGTTAACCTAATTCACACCTAAGCATGTCCATGAAGGATCATTTTACCCCGCATGTTTTTGCTCCATTAACAAAACGAACCAAATTCAGGTAGCATAAAAAATTAAGAGTTACACATTTTACATTTTAGGTAAAGATTGGCTGCTGGGATTTATGAAGAGGCATAGTGATCTGTCACTGCGAAAGCCGGAAAGTACGAGTTTAAGTCGTTCGATGGCATTCAATAAACCTGTAGTAGACGACTTTTTTGACAAATATGTCTGTGTCTTGGAGAAATATCAACTGGCCCCTGAAAACATATGGAATTTGGATGAGACTGGTGTCACTACAGTTATGAAGCCTATTAAAGTTGTTTCCACAAAACGGAAAAAGCAAGTTGGGCAAATTGCCTCAGCAGAAAGGGAAACATTGGTCACTTTTGTTGGTATAGTTAATGCTATCGGTACTTCTGTTCCACCTCTATTGGTTTATCCTAGAACACGCAATCCAACAGAATATTTAACAGAAGGGTCACCAACAGGCTCTATTGCACTTGGTAATAAGTCAGGATGGATGACTGCAGATCTCTTTCCTGGCGTTTTAAAGCACATTGTGAGTCACACAAATTGCTCTGTTGAACGCAAAATTCTTTTGTTAGTCGACAACCACGAATCGCATGTTTCTGTTGAAGCAATTCGTTACTGCAAACAAAATGGGATCATTCTTCTTTCTTTTCCTCCACATACCACTCACAGGCTCCAGCCCTTGGATGTGGGAATTTATGGTCCTTTTAAAACTTTTGCTGCTATAGCTTTTAATGATTTGATGCTAGCACACCCTGGCCAACCAATAACAATTAGAGATGTAAGTTATTTATGCAGCAAAACGTATGAAAATGCATTTTCCATTAGTAATATCAAAAATTCTTTTAATAAAACACGCCTACTTAATCGGCTTGTAAATACTGAGTTTGATTTTATGGCGAGCTATGTTACTGACAGACCTATGAGCAGTAAAGATAAGGTGACTGCAATAAATTCTCAGGATGTTAACAACAGAATGTTTTCAGAAGACAGCACAGCGAGTAGTACAGTATTACCTCAAACTCCTAAAGATAATGACCAGTTGTCGAATGTGTCTAGAAGAACACCAAAAGAAAATCAAAATGCACTGTTTCTACAGAAACTCCTGAATTATTGATCCGAGAAAATCTAGAATTAGAAAAAAAGGAAGCAAACAGTTACAAAAAAAGAAACAAAAAAAAATTTATTCAAAAGAAAGCCAGTGACAACCAAAACAAGGATAAAATGGATAAGCAGTTCAAGTAGTGAATCTGATATTTCTTTGGCTGATGTAAACAGTAGTAATGACTTCGAAGAATTTGAAACGACATCTAGCCATGAATTTGAAATTTCTAGTTTTGTTATGATCAAATTTCCAGGAAAAATAGCAGTTGTTCACTACATAGGTTGTGTACAAGAAATACATTGCAATTCTCTTACAATTAAGTTCCTAAGGTGAAAGGGAAGCAGCAACAATTTTGTTTATCCCGATGTCGAGGATATCTCAGATATTGATTTTTCGGACGTTGTTGCAAAATTAGATACTCCTTCGCAAACTGGGACTGCAAGATCCACCTCAATATACGTATTCAACTATAATTTCAGCGATATTATTGTAAAATAAACATTTCATGTGTATTTTTTCTAATAAAAAATATTTTATCATATATTTTTTCTAATAAAAAATATTTTATCATATTTTTAGGTTATTATATATACTGACGAAAGTACCCCTTGCCTATGACGAAACTACCCCACCGGTGGGGTAGTATCATCACATTACAGGAAATTTTTGGAAAAAATAAAAAATATATATTAAAAAAAATAGTAGAGTTTCACTTGGAAAAATTCATTTCTTAGATCATAAATAATTTTATAGAAAATGAAGCTGTATTTAAATTTAGCTAATTCCGAAAATATAGTGACATTTTTTAAAAACTGCCGAATGTTCCCCATTCTCCCCTACTTGTATTATCTTCAAATATCAGATTTGTAACCGAGGGAGGCCTTGCATTAATAGAAGATAATGACCAAAAACCAACTGATTCATCTCATTTCCTATTAAGGTTATTAGAGAATGGGAAACATGCATTAGAACAGGCTGTGGAAATTTAGGGAGAGTCTGGTAGCACTGTCAAAAGAACAAAAAGTTACCGCCGTGGCTTAACTTTTGAGAACTGTAGGTTATACTCTTAAGGTGAGGCTAATCCAGCGTTACAACATAGTTCCAGCGACTTCGAAATAGCAAGTTCGTTAACGTTGCATTCTTAATTGACTGAATATCAACGTTATAGTTTATGTACACAAAAACTTTTCCTCACGGTATTATCTATACGATACTGAATTAATTAGGTAACTTTATATACAAGTCTGTTTATGATTGACGTAAGTACTTACCAACTCATGTAGTAAGACTTGGACTATTCAAGGCTGATAGCTGATGCACAGGAGTAGGTATCGGCACACACAATATTTCAGCATAAAAACATATTAAATCCGCAAAAACGATCTAAAACTCCCCCAACTAGGAACATGGTCTTGTTGGCCATGATAAAACTACATATAAAGTTCCCCGGCCTGGTGAACCTCCAACAAAAACCGGATAGAGGCGAAAGGGACGCCCTTCCCACGATACGTTCGAAACCACTACCTTCTGTCCACAACTGCGTTCAACTAAAACACAATCAAGATTGACGACAGCCACTCAAAAATACCTGTTTCGCCATCTTCAATTATCAACCGCGCTAAAAACGAAGACACCTTAGTAGAAGAAATGGCAAATTGCATCATATTTTCTTTTGACCTCGCGCTTTCACATAAAAACTGCATTGACAGCTTTTCAAGTAACTAACGGCTTATCTCACTTTACGGTACACATGCACTTAACAATACTTAGGTCACATTGTAGTTCAGATAAATATTGCCTTCTCCTATAATGATAATTCTTAACTAAACACGAATCGTTATGCTTTAATCGGAAGACTCCTTGCACCATTTCTCTTTTGTACCGCAATGGATATTTAACAGACACTTAATAAGAACAATTTCTAATCCAAAATACAATATGAAGCTTTATACCATCAATAGCAAAAGTTACATCAATTTAATCTTGAAAGACGTAATTTCCCCCTTCAACTAACGAGAGTTTCTAAAACTTAAAGTAACGAGAATAACTATCTATAACAAAATTACCCTAATATTACTTTGATTGTAACGCAAGCATCACCTGTGAATGAAACGTAATTAAAGCTTGAATTAGTATTATTAGTGCCAACGAACAAAAAAACTTATACGTCTTTACAATATTAAAATTCCAAATTTTAACTTGTAATAAAAAAAAAACATCCTTAAATAGCAACAACAAAACATTTTAAATCTTTTGACTTTTCAAAGCAAAATTTCGAAAAACGAGAACAAAAAAGTTATCTAACGCAATCTACATAAAATGTTCACACCCGGTGACACATGTTGTGAGGGAGGCAGAGATATATCCATACGTATAATTAGTATAGCATTTAATTTGTTAGGCGCCACTAAATTTTATAGGTTAAATGATTAAAAAACAAAAAAAATCGAGAAAGTTGTACATTAATACTACAGGTAATGCGAATAACATTAAATATATATATATATATATATATATGTGTGTGTGTGTGTGTGTGTGTGTGTATATCCTGTGTCCACGGAGTAAGTTCATTATAGGTGTAAATGACCATAAATTTTGGAATATTAAAACGATTTTTTCAGATTCAGCCCTGCTTCATTGGAAATCAATTTTCATCATATCTTAGTTTTATAATTCAAAGTCGCAAAACCAATTTTCTTTGCAGCTAAAGTACCTTTTTTGTGCATCATAGAGCAAAATGTTATTAAGAAAAGCTGTTAAGAATCGAAAAATAATAACTGCAAAATTTGAAAATAATAGGAAGAATTTCATAAAACCGTTATTTCTATTTATTAAGACAACTACCATCGATTAGATCTAGGAATCTATGGATACAACATTTCAAACAAACATTGTCTTTGTTTACAAACAATACTTATGGTCATTATTGTGAAATTTAGTAGTGGACTTTTGTTATTCTTCTTATTCAAATTGTTTATTGTTGTAATTATCTCATCCATGACATTTCAATGTTTGTCATGTAACGTCCATTTGTAATCAATAACAAAAATAATTAAAAAAAAAGAAAATGTACATTAAATAGTGAAAAAGATATGCGATGTAGCTCCAGCAACGTCAAAGCGTCTATAGAATTCGAAATTCTTTGCAAACATTTCTTAGCATGTCCGGGCTTACTTCATTGATGGCATTAATTATTGCTTGTTTAAGATATTCAGTATCGTTGTTCATATCTGTTTGGTACACTTTCTGTTTCAGGTAGCCCTATAGAAAAAATTCAAAATTGTTAAGTCGGGAGAACGAGGCAGAATGAATATCGGTCCATATCGTCCTATCCATTGTTCCGGAAAATATTCTTCCAGCCATCCTCTTATTAGCAAAGTCGAATGTGACGAACAGCCATTATGCTGAAAATACATTTTACGCCTTTGCTCCAAGGGAAAGTTCTCTAATTCTGGTAATAAAAAGTTATCAAGTAAACCAAAGTATACTTCCTGATTTAATGACTCATCCAGAAAATACAGCCAATTATTCTGTCTGGTAAAACAGCACAACAAACATTTACCTTTTTAAAAAATTGGCTTTTATATTGAATCCTGAAACGAGGATTTTCACTAGCCAAATATCGACAGTTTTGGGATGAAACAACTCCACTTGTTGTAAACGTTGCTTCATCGGAAAATAAAATATTATAGTGAAAAGAACGGTTATACATAATTTGTTCACCAACGTTTACACATACATCAAGCCTAATGTCATAATCACAAGTTTTTAAGGTGTGAATAAATTTTGGTTTAAAGGGAATAATTTTGTTTCTTTGAATATATTCTTTAAGTGGCTTCTGATGAAATCAACCTCCGCTGCTCTTCTTCGTACCTAAGATATTCGAATAATGAACGCATAGCTAAGGCAGTAGCTGCATCGTCGTTTTCACGGTATGCCTTATTCGCTTTCTTTTTGTCTTCCACAAATCCTACCATATCGAATTTCTTTATTAATTTTTTTATTCCATTAACCGTAATGTGTACATCCGGATATTTTTCATTGAATAGTTGAATTCCATACCTGTACGAAACATTCCCAATACTGTAGAACTCTACTTTCTTATACTGTATTTCTTGTAAGCACATGTGCACTATTGTACCTTATTTTTACTCCAGTTTGTAGTGTTGGTACAGGAGTATACAAATGAGATTGTGGAAAGGTACTGTCTCTTAATAACAACCCCCTTAGTTGTCTATTCAAATTTAATTTAAGGGAGCTGTTGTTAAAAATTCGGCTATGATGTACAGAGCCGGGCCATCGTATTACAGTATCGTATCTTTCATCTTTTGGGACCTGCTACAGCCTAGACGCTAACGGAAAACCAACTTTTACGGTCGCGAAATATTTCTCCAATAGGATTTTTAATTTCAATATGTGTACCTTCGATACACCCTGTACCTATTTTATTTTATAAATTAGAAGGCGGGTTGAATTGAAACCATCTAGTAAATATGGGCGGCTGTTGTATATTTTGATAGTAGAAATTAAGGTGTGCTTAGATATAGGTTGTTAGGAAAAGTAGAGAAAAAGAGAGATTTAGAAAAAGAGAACACGTACTATTTTTGGTCTGATAAAGTAGAACGTTCTCTTAGAAACTAAAGTAAATAATAATTGAAATGAGTATATGATTTGTATTACAATACTATGGTAAGAGGAATTATTTCGTCTAATATAAATTAATATCAATGATAATTTGATAGTTAATGTTACATCACAATGTTGTTATTTAATCTCTTGATTGCATTATTGATATATTTTATTTTAACATTTCACATTTATAATGTAGCATATTTTAAGATGGTTGATGCCTTGTAAATGTAGTGGAGGCGTAAAATCGGCACTCGGGTAAAACTGACATAATGCTGACCTAGGGTGATAACCGTAGCAAAACTAATGCATGTTCTCGTTGGAATACTGTGCATGTGCCTGTTATATATGTTACTTTTTGGTTTGTGTTATGTATTTTGTAAGTGTCTTTAGACACTACCTACTTCAGTTGTAAACGTAGCGCGCATGAGCATATATAGACATAAGATAATCAATATAATGGTTGAACAGAATGCGTGTGTAAAACTAAAATAAAGAATACCCATTAATAAATCAGGAACAAGGTTCTTAGTTGTTGTTATTTAATCGTACCTAAAGTAGGTACATCCCAATTGGCGACGAGTGAAAAGTGGTAATACAGAAGGATGACTGAAAATAGTAATGTGGACGTAAACCGCGTGGTAGTTCAAGGAACAATAGGCGCCATGGAACCATTTTCACTCAAGGAGGGAAACTGGAGACTATGGAATGAGCGTTTACAGCAATATTTCATTGTTAACGATGTACCAAATATGAAAATGGTCCCAATATTATTAACGCTTATAGGTCAAGATGGATACGCATTGTTAGTGGATTTATGCACACCTGATGCACCAGCTAGTAAAACATTCAAGGAACTGGTCGATATTTTAAATGAACATTTACAACCACCGCCCAATAAAATTACAGAACGTTATAAATTTAAAATAGATGTCAAGAAGAAAGTGAAACTGTGTCTCAATTTATTGCTAATCTAAAGAAATTATCAACAGGATGTGACTATGGAACAGCACTAAAGGACAATTTATGTGATCAATTAGTATGGGGGTAAGAGATGCACAAATTAAGAAAAATTATTAGGTGAAGACAATTTAACATATGACAAAGCGGTAAAGCTATGTATCGAATGGAAACAGAACGCAAGACACACGAGAATTAACGGAATGTCAAGTTTAATTATGTGTATACCAGAGATAAAAGAAAACAAGGTAGTTATGTACAGCCGCATAGCTCAAGGTACAACAATACAAGAGTTCGACGTACTTCTACAGGTATAGTAAACCCATCAAATTCCGATGACTGGAAACGCCATTCAGCACCGCAACGTTTTCGCGAGGGAGGACGAGATCAAGGTAATAAAAAAAGTTCAAAGCATACAGGTAATATTGCATGTTACGCTTGTGGAGGTGCTCACTTAGTAAAATTCTGTCAATTAAAAAGTTCATTACTTTGTGAAAAGTGTAAAACAAAAGGGCACGCCAGTAAAGTTTGCAGAAGTGCTAATAAAAAACATGTTAATAATTACATGCAAGAGTCAAATGTCGATTCCATTCCGGACGACAATTTGACTGAAACCTTTGAAGAAATGTTTTATATGAACGACAACAAAATTTCAGATTGTAAATCAAATGTTAAGTGATTTTCATGATCTCGATTATGATTTAGCACCATTATTTAACATAGAAGGTAGTGATAGTCAAGAAAACGATACGGAAGTACAAAGCAATGTAGATAATATTAATCATGTTTCATATGTACAGCCAATTAAAATCAGATTGAGAGTTAATCAATCGATAATTATCTTTGAAGTAGATTCAGGGTCAAATGTGTCGGCTATATCTCATGAATATTATAATAAATTATTTAGTTATGTTGAATGTAAACAAACAAGTTTAACCTTTGACAGTTATAACAATAAAAGTATCATTCCGATAGGGTTTATCACAGTGAATGTGGCCCAAATAAATTCAAAAGGTAAAACGTTAGATTTGTTTGTAATTCCAGGAGGTGGCCCACCATTAGTAGGTCGCTTGTGGTTACAGGAACTAGGTCTATATGACAAACTAATTGCAGCTGTAGAAGCAAATAAAAATGTAGAAAAGTATTACATGTTTAAGGTAAGTAATGACATTGAAAGGGACGTGGAAGATTTGATCAATAAATACAAAGAAGTATTTACAAATAAAATTGGTCTTTATACCAAAGAAAAGCTGTCATTAGAATTTTATAATGATGTCAAGGTGAATCCAATCTTCTATCGACCTAGACCGTTAGCATTTGCATTAAGAAATAAGGTAGATTTAGAGCTTGACAAATTAATAAATGGAAACATAATTGAAGAGGTTCAATACTCGCAGTGGGGAACACCTATTGTACCCATAGTTAAATCCGACGGTTCAATTAGAGTCTGCGGAGATTATAAATTAACTTTAAATCCATTTTTGAAAGATGATAATTTTCCAATACCTCGTTTGGAGGAAATATTCGCTGCACTTGCAGGTGGAGAGCAGTATACTAAATTAGATTTAAGTAGTGCTTATCAACAAATTGAACTTGATGAACAATCTAAATTACTCACATGTATATCAACGCATAGGGGAATATTTAAATATAATAGATTACCTTACGGTGTTAAGCCAGCGGCAAATAAATTTCAAAAATTTATGGTTAAATTGTTATCAAGTATATCTAATGTAGGGGTATTTTTTGACGATATTGTCGTTACAGGCAAAAATCGATCTGAACACTTAGCAACGTTAAAAGTAGTATTAGAAAGACTTAAAAATGCAGGATTAACGCTAAAGAAAGAGAAATGTTCATTTTTAGCTGATAGGGTTAGATATTTAGGGCATATCATTGACAAAAAAGGTCTAAGTATGACTAATGAAAAAATTGAGGCAATATTAGAGGCGAAACATCCAACTAATGTAACTCAAGTTAAAGCATTTGTAGGGGCAGTAAATTACTACGCCAAATTTTTACCGAACTTAGCGTCCGTACTTAAACCTTTATACAACTTATTAAAAAGTAATCAAAAATGGCAATGGGGTAACGATCAAGAACGAGCGTGGCAGAAAGTTAAACAACTGATGACATCAGACACATTATTGGTACATTATAATCCTGAACTTCCAATAGTGTTAACTACAGACGCCTCAGCTCAGGGAGTTGCGGGGGTGCTGTCGCACATCATGTCAAATGGGGACGAAAGACCCATCGCGTATACGTCGCGCACGCTTACCTCCGCGGAAACAAATTATTCTAACATAGAAAAAGAAGCGTTAGCAATTATCCACTCAGTAAAGAAGTTTCACCAGTATATATATGGTCGAAAATTTACTCTGTGCACCGACCACAAACCACTAATAAGTATTTTTAATGCAAAAAAGGGAATTCCTATGATGACTGCTCATAGGTTACAAAGATGGGCGTTATTGTTAACAATTTATGACTACGACATTAAACACATTAGGGGCGTAACCAATAGTAGCGCAGACGGTTTATCAAGACTTCCTTGTTCAAAATTATCCTACGCAACAGATATTTCATATCTAGATTATATTACGGACAATATACCGTGCATAAGTAGTACCGATATTCGCGAAGCGACCAGGGAAGACCCGGAATTAGCGCAGATTTATAACTATATTCAAAACGGTTGGCCAACAAAGTATTCAGATGGACCTCAGTCGTATGTAAATAAAAAGAACGAACTATATGTAGACAGAGGATGCATTCTTTGGGGTTATCGCGTGTTGATTCCAAAAGCATTACGGAAACATTTACTAGATGAACTCCATATCGGTCATTCCGGAATAATTAAGACGAAAATGTTGGCTAGATCATATTTATGGTGGCCGAATATTGATAATGATATTGAAGAAACTGCCAAGTTATGTAATTTATGTCTAGAAAACAGAGACATGCCTCAAAAATCTCAACCTTATAGTTGGTCGTGGCCGTCAAAACCTAATTATAGATTACATGCCGACTTTGCTGGCCCATTCAAAGGAAAAATGTTTTTAGTAATAATAGACTCTTATTCAAAATGGGTCGATGTAAAAATAATGCAAGACATCACTAGCGGAAATACAATCAAAATGTTTAGAGAATATTTTAGTACATGGGGATTACCTTCCAAATTAATAACCGACAATGGTTCTTCTTTCGTGTCAGCAGAATTTAAAGAATTTCTTAAAAACAACGGAATAGCACATTTAACAACAGCACCGTACCATCCTCAATCGAACGGAGCTGCTGAGAACATAGTAAAAGAATTCAAAAATAAAATCAAAGTATTAACAAACTATTTGTCACTAGATAAAGCAATTAGTAATTTCCTTTTAAACCACAGAAACTCACCACACTGTACGACAGGCTATACGCCAGCGTTTTTACAAATAGGCAGAAATCTAGAAACGAGATTGGATAGAATCAAACCTAGTCACGATAGTGATAGGGTAAAAGTTGAAAACGCACAATTAAAGCAACAACGTCGTAAAACGATTAGGAAATTTTCAGAAGGGGAAGCGGTATTAGTTCGCGACTTTGCAAACAATACGTGGATTAACGGTACAGTATACAAAGTAATATCCAATGTAGTATACTTAATCAAAACTGGAAACGGTACAATTTGGAGAAGACATTCGAATCAAATATACGAGCGAAGTAATAAAGCATTAAACGAGAACAATTTAACGAACGATACAGAAATCAAATATCGCGAAAATGTGGTCAACACTCTACCATCCGTGCCTGAAACTATAAAAGAAGTTGACAAGGTAAATAATGACACAAATAACTTCGTGCCGATCCCAACTACCGAAGTATCAAGTCAAGTTGAAAGTATTCCTAAACCGACTTGTCAGGTTGTGAATGACTCTGTGACATCCTCAAATGTAAGTGCAGCCGAATTGCGGAGATCGTCACGAAAACCGAAACCAAAAAAGATTTTTGATTTATAATTTTATTTATATTCAATTATATTTTCATTTACACATTTACATGTTTAGTTTTAAGGATAGTCCTAGAGTTTAGGAGAGGGTATTGTTATGTATTTTGTAAGTGTCTTTAGACACTACCTACTTCAGTTGTAAACGTAGCGCGCATGAGCATATATAGACATAAGATAATCAATATAATGGTTGAACAGAATGCGTGTGTAAAACTAAAATAAAGAATACCCATTAATAAATCAGGAACAAGGTTCTTAGTTGTTGTTATTTAATCGTACCTAAAGTAGGTACATCCCAGTTTGTTAATTGTAAATGTAGATCCTTAACATGTTTTTCTTATACTGCTTATACTTATACTTTATACTTATATTTTTATTCTTGTTATAGTATGAGGCGGTGAGGTTTTCTTTAGTAGTTATTTCCTCAATCCGCAATAAAGGTAGCAGAACTACATTGCACTTGCATATAAATGTATATACTGTGTTTCATTGTGTTACCTTCATTTTTATCCTCCCTTAGATACCGCAACAAATATACCCCAGTAACAACTCTCTTACACAACATAGTAGTGCTACCTAGTTTTTCATGACGACCATTTGGCTTAAATACGTCCGCGCATAACCTTGTTTTTGCATTCGAGTTATGCAGTCGATAGACTGGCCTGGGTATATTACATAATGAAACTCTTACAAGTGAATCAATAGCATTGAACTGCACCACGGTGTACTCTATACCAGGCGGGAATACAGGAGTGAAACGTGACGACAGTAGGCTTAGAATTGCAAGGAAATGCATACAGTGGCACACAGAAATGGTGGAGTTTCAGGTTGCACCAATAAATTCTAATAATATCTGTCGGAATATAATTCGCAAATCCCATGTACCGGATTCTCGAAACACCTGTCGTAGTACTACTTTATTAATGTTACAAAATATTGCATTGTATAATTATAAAAAAATACGAAACCTCCATAAGGCAATTGTAAGCGTCAAACAGGTTTAATATCATAGCGAAAATTTAAAGCATTGTAATAAGAACTTAATTAATGGTTGTATTAACTGAAATTGCAGTTACGCGTTTATTAAAAAAAGACATGGATATTTTACTAATTTTAAGAATTGTGGTTGATTAATAATAGGAATAGGATTACCACATATTCACTACAGTTTCTATCAGTTAATGCATCGATACAAAACCATGAAACATGCTGATGCAATTTGTTTGCAATGCACGTAATATTGTTTTGTCTACCGATACAAAATTAAAAAATAATGTAATTGCAGACCGCAAAACAATTTTGGCGTAAAAAAAAATTAATAACGTTGAAATGAATTCTCTATTTTTTTATTATTCGTGTTGCATTAGTGTCAATTACAGTTAAACAACTAAAGTATAGAAGTTACACTTAAACATTTAGTATCCTAATCACTTTTACATTAGAGATAAAGAATAACAAGCATCATTCAATTCTAGGAACACTTCTAAACGAGACATTATTACTAAGATTTTTTTTGTTTGGATTGTTATTATTAAAAAATATAATTTCCGATCATTTGAGACCAGAGACAGAGGAAATCAGTCCATGCCTCAATACTTTCCGTGCGGCAATCGGCCTACTGACGTCATCGTCGGAGCTGAAAGTGGGGGCTATATTCCCGCCCGGTATAGAATACGGCGTGACTCGCTATACACAACTGGAAGGGGCACGGGTGATTTCAATGAATTGTAGGTGTTGAAGCCATGCTTGGCTGACAAAGATAGATGCGGAGTAGGTACTTCTGTCGCTTTTTAGCTTGTTTTAGTTTCCCGTTTAAACGACCTGCAATATTTCAAATATGGGTAAGGGCAATTAAAAAGCAGTAAAATATGTAGTTAAAGAATGATTACAAAAACATATTTAGTGGCGAAGGTGAAGATGAAATACAGCATCATACAATTAAAAAATATTTAAAGGATGATGCAGTTCCAAGCGTATTTTAATACCCAAATCACTTACAAAAAAATTAATTCCAAGAAGATCTATAACCCGCTTTATTCCAACAGAACAATAAAATAATGACAATTTTACTGCTTCAGAGGCCACCAAACACAAGTGTAAAACATAACAACACAAACCGATCCACTATCAAACTTACGGACAAAGTGCAAACTCCGAAAGAAGATCAAAGTTCTGCAGCAAAAAATACGGCGTAAGGTTACAAAAATTCATCCCTCACTCAATTAATTAAAGAATTAAAAAAAAATACTTGCACTACAGACAATTTAATAAGATTAACATGTGATGTCAAGGAAGGTAAATACAGTGGATATTGTGACTGTGGTCGCCCCTAATGCTGATTATTTGGCATCAGAAGCCCGGTTATTTCAAATAGTTTCGTACCAGAATCATTTTAAATGTCCTGTTGCCCATTTTGTTACAAATAAACTTTCCGCAGGCAATTATGAAAATGTGCAAGATAGTCAGATTTGAATATAATATGGAGCACTATTAATATTTTAATTAAGTAATATAATTGAATTAGGTAGCAATTTAACAATTAACTTGAAAAATTACATAAGAATAAAAAAGAATACAAGTATTATATTGTATTGATAGTGCAAATAGATGGAGGGTTGCATAGGAGTTTGCAAAGTGCATAAACCTTTCAGAAGCCATGTTATAAAAGCTGTGTTCGTTTGTGTTGCACGTAGGCAAGAGCAGTTTGAACATTCAAACGTAAGCCTCTACCTAGCTCTCCGAGCACATCGATAATTTAGCTTAAACTAAATTAATTTTCTCAAAAGATAACAATCTGCCCGCGTCGTTATCACGATGCCGCGCAGATTGTGTGAAGACGGCGACGACGAAGAGATCTAGATCGACCAAGGGGAGGACTTCGAAGGGACACCAAGCACCGACGCGCCGATTTGGTATGGATCCACCATGCCTACCATCTCCACAGCGACAGAAGAGGAATAGAGCAAAGAAGACATCGCCGACAGACGTCGCCCCGTTAGTGGTGGTCCCACTAACGGCTCCGACGACGTCCGCCGCCGCACAACCCGCACCGATCCGAGAAGAAGACCAGAGTCAGGGATCCACCGACAACGACTTCAGGACACAGAAGAAGCCGAAGAAGACGCCGAAGGTTCGCCAGCCTACACCGCCGCCTGCCGACAACGGGTTCGAGGCAGCAAGAGAAGACGCCTGGGAGAAGGTGCCTCCGGTAATCCTTCGTCAGAAGGAGAACTGAATCGTGTTCTCCCGTGAAATGGACCGACAGCGGATCACCTTCACGAGGGCCAAGACCTTCAGCGATGGAATCCGGATTCAGACTGCCTCATTCCAGGACCGAGACAGGCTGATTAGGTATATGGATAGGTGTGGTACTCCGTATCACACCTACCAGGCAAAGAGCGAGCGATTTGCTAAAGTGGTGATACGCGGCGTGCCCGTAGAGCTATCTGAGGTCGACGTTAGCTCAGAGCTAAAAACGCAAGGTATTAATGTATTGACAATGTTACACAACTAACACATGTTTCTGTTTATTCCAGATATGCAGGACATCAACAACCAGCTACAACCGAGCGACAACAGGACAGTCCACACAACATACTCCAACATCGCCACATCTCCACAACTCATCTTTTTTTTCCCGAACGACCAACAATGCAAAGCACAACACTGTCAACAGGCAATCCACACGACACGCAACCCAACAACTTCACAATCCACGCGCTGAAGAGGAAGAAGACTCCTGAGCAGCGCACCACCAATACAACACAATACACATTTATTATTATATTTAGTTTTAAGTGTGATATGTAGTATAAAAATGAATTGTTAATTTCTAAAATTTTTAATAAACTTTGTTGAACTTGAACTTGTGTTGTACGTAATACCACTCAACGCACTCAATTGACGTCAGCAGCGTTGTGAAAGTGCAGTTAGTTCATGTTGGGTAAACGAACGGTTCTAGTGCACATTCATTTCATAATTGTCGATTATAACCATACATTTTTAGAACTGTTTTAGATTTATACAAGTTTAATTTGAAACTGTACGATGACGGAAACGTCCTTATTAGGGGAAGACGATGAGTTGCAGTTACTCCAATTTTTTGAGAGTTCTAGTGAAGATAGCAGAAGTGAAGATGAACTGGAATTCATGTATAATATTCTAGAAGAAATATCACAAAAAAATAAAAGAAATACTATTACAAATTTTTGTGAAGAGGTGTTAGTTAGGATTACTTTCAGTCAAATATTAAACCATACAAAATTTGTAGGTAGTACCGAATTATACAGCTGAGTTCTCTATGCACTTTAGGATTACAACAGAACTATTTGACAGTATAACAGAGCAGTTTTCGACATTGCAGATTTATAGCAAATTTATTGCTATTGGTAAAGATCTATTGTGTATTACCAGTGGCATAACTATGATTTTTGAGGTTCCCTCGCACAATTTGTGCCCTTAATCTGTCACATTTATTTATATGCTCAATTGTATAGAATCTTGAAAAATGGTTGAACTATGAATTCTTTTAAATATAAAAATGTATCATCTACAAATATTATTGCATACTTACAAAAATTCACGTTGTACTCAAGGGTTTTATACTTTTATGGCCATGTTTTTATTGGACTGTCAAATTGACATGTATCTTAATAAACGTGTATAATTTCATTTGTCATTAGCCCCTTGTGAGACTGGGACCCCTTCAATGTAAGGTTGTGCTGTGCACCAGTTATGCCATTGCTAATTACTTACATAAATCAGTAAGAATTTCTAGAAAGATGTGTATTGTAGCAAATTCAAGGGCAAGTATCACTCCAAGCAAACATATTCTTGAATTCCTGTGGTTTGCTGGGCACCATTCAGATGTTGCAGATCAGTTTGATCCAAGTATTAGCTCCCTCTACATGATGTTATAACAAGTGTAATACACTTTTTAAGTTCTCTTGCTCCGAAAGTTATTAAATTTCCTACAGCTACAGCAAAACAGGATACCAAGAATTTTTACCATGCAAAAAAATTTCCAAATAATAGGTATTTTTTTACACTCAAACTACTAATAAATATTTCATTTTGGCGTCAATGTTTTATGTAGGATCGATTGATGGCTCACATATTCAAATCGATCGACCGAATGTGAGACCCACTGATTATTTTAATAGGAAGGACTACCACTCCATAGTATAGCAAACGATTTGCAATGAAAAGTTGAAGTATCTTGATATTATTGTTGGGTATCCAGGTTCTGTTCACAATGCCCGCATTTTTCGCAATTCTCCAGTATTTGGCAAATTAAATGAATTATGTGTTGGTAATGAAGTTATTCTTGGAGATAGTGCATATCCTCTCCTACCATAATTAATTACTCCATACAGAGACAATGGACATTTAAGTGCTGCCCAAAAACGGTTTAATCTTACATTAAATTCCTGCCGAGTGTCCATCGAACACAGTTTTGGCTTATTAAAACAAAGATTTAGACAGTTATACCATGTGAAACTAAAAGGTACTAAACGCATTTGTCATTTTATAAGAGCATGCTGTGTCTTACATAATTTGTCAATTGATGACAATATCATGTTTGAATCAGATATTCCACTTGATGAGCAACCTGATAATCTTAACTGCCAAGATACAATAAGATCATTTGCAAGTGGAATAAGAAATGTGATTTGCCAGCAAATATTTGGAAAGTAATTAACAATTTGAAAGCATTGCAGTTTATTCTAAAATCTACTTTAACTACTAATAAAAATGTAACTATGTACATTAAATAACTAAAAATACATCATTTTTTATGTAATAACATTTCCAATAATTCATTTTTTTTTTAGGTTGGTTAATTATTTCTTGGCATTGTTGGGATTTAATTTCTTCCTGCCAGATTTTTAATTCTGTTTTGTCTCCAATTGATTTGCGCAATTCATGGAGTAATAATCCAGCATGACTTCTGTTCCTCTTTTTTGGAGTGGGAATGGTAGACTGCTCTCCCATTTCGGTAGAAGTAGATGGTTCCACCGATGTTGAAGGTAATGGCGAATCCATTCCAGATTTATAAACAGTACAATATTTCAAATAACAACACTTTCTAAGTCATATAAATAAATGTAAAACACACCCTTCTGACTCTGTAGTGTTCGTGCTTCCCAGGGTGTATACCGGATTAATTGAATGCCGTTTTGATAAAATTTCACTTTATTCCCTAAATAAAGAAATATGATCTATTGATGTTATTCAATATATACCTACTCCAAAGTTACTTTTCATATGGACAATACTTTCTCCCTCAACCTGTTTTTGTTTTATTTTCGATTTTGTTCTTAAAAGCTCTTTCTAAACTTTTCCAATTGTACTACGGAATACAGATAGCCATGTTGAGCCATGTCAAATTTGACCTTTTCCCACATCCTTTTGAGTGTTTTTAATTTTGCATGCTCAACAAGTGGTTTGAAAGACCTATATTTCGAAATTAACAATCTTGTTGGTTCTTTAGGCCAAGTTGCTCAGTCTGTATGTGTATTGTCCTCCTGGACACCTTCAGCTTCGTCACTGTTACATTCGTGCTGCTCATCATTAAAGCGTAACCATATAATTTCTGCTCCCGTATTCAGTAATTGATCACTATTTGTGATGACTGCACATGGTATGTGTACAAACTCGCCAGAATCTTCTACAAACATATAATAGAATCAGTTGCATAAGATCTTACGTGGTTGTCTTACGCATAGTAAATACATAGCATTCGTCCTCAGTAATAAATTCGCCATCAGCTGGGTCCCGCAAAGCTTTTGCAGTCCTAGGTGGTGGTCCAATGACTTTTGCTATTGATTTACTCATACCTACAAGTAAATTAACAAATTAGATAATTAATTAGATCAAATACGTACCAATTTAATAACATTTTTATTCAGTTAACATGGTACAAACAAGAATCAAATTGTAAATAGTGAACCATTCAACATACATCTAATTTAATAGTAAACATATAATATTTTATTCTTCTTTTCATCATCTTACCTTGTTTTCTTATAATTCTTAGAATGTGGTTCGTATTTGGCGCGTTGTATAAGCGGGTCAAACAAAAGCGAGATGCTTCTGCACTGTCTACTCCTCCTTCAGAGCAGGTGTAGAAAGTTCATACACGGTTCAATTATACTACTACAGACGAACGAAAATAGTTCTGTTCAGTTGCGACAAACGAACGCTGTTTCATGTAAGGTGTAAAAAGTTCACTACAAATGAACAAACCTATAGGTAGTTCGTTCTGTGACGCTTTACACAAAAAAGATGAGTATGCCTTACTGTTTTTCCAGGTATGTTAAAGGTAATTATTGGAGAAGGAAGGAACAATCTAGTTGACCATTCAGTAGTTTGTACAGAAATGTAAGATCAAAAAATTTTCGTCTGGCAAGTAAAGTATTTCTTTTTATAGCGGTAAGAGCACTTGTATAGGAAAAATGACTTGCATGAAGACCAGATTTGTAGAAACTTGTGCTGAACTTTTTCGATTTTTACAAAACGTGTAGTGTGATGAGGTGACCATACTTGACAGAAGTATTCTAGAGGGAAATGAACGAATGAAAAGTACATAGTTTTTAAAATCAGATGATTTCGAAAATGTTTTGTGCAGCGAAATAGAAATCCCAGTTGTTTCAATGCTTTATTACATATCTAACTCTCACTAAAAGAGAGGTCAAACGAAAAAATAACTCCCAAATCAGTAACAGTATTCTTAGCTTCAACAATAACATAAGCTTAACATCATTGATATACCATAGAAAAAGTAATGGTCCTAAATACGCACCTTGAGGAACTCCTGATGTTACAGAGATAGGGACAGAGAAAAAATTGTTATTTCACTATTTGAATACGACCAGTAAGGTAGGAGTTTAACCATGGTACCAATGGATCACACAGACCCAGCTGAATTAATTTTATGAGCATTTTATGATTTACTTAAAGACTTTTGTAAAATCTGTATAAATTGAGTCAAGTTGTATATTATCTTCTGAGCATCAAGCAATGGGATTCTGATACGTTAAGAGATTAGTATTGGTAGAGCAATTTGGAAGGAAACCCTGCTGCTCATCGATTATAAAATAACGAAGAGAACGAAACAGTTCGTCTGTGATAATACTCTCAAACACCTTGGGAATTACCGACATGATAGAAATTGCGCAATAGTTTGTTATATCGGCCTTATCTTTAGCCTTGAAAATTGAAGTGATATAGCTAAGTTTCCAACGTTCAGGAAAGATTCCTTCATTAAGAGATTTGGTGAACAGAATATGAAGAGGTTATGATAAAACAAAACGGCATTGTTTCATCAAAAACGGCGAAACACCGTCAGGTCCTAAAGTTAAATTATCCTTAAGGTTATTTATTTTGGATTGAATGCAGTATAATATCTACATCGCTTGAATAGACAATACTAAGTGGTGAGCAAACAAATTTTGAATATCTTGCCTGTTATGAGCTTTATAACCACCTAAATACATACTAGATGGCAGATCGTTTTCAGATTTTTGTTTCTTTATAAATGACCAAAAAAGCTTGGGATTACACTTGACTCTATTTTCCAAACCAGTAATACACGAATTATAATTTAATTTCATTAGTATTTTGCATTGACTTCTTGCAAATTCATCGTAGAAATGTAGATCATTAGTTGCTTTAAAAGTTCTGTGAGCAATTTTTTGTTAATGTATAAGATTTTTCAGGTGTCTCGAGAACCATGGGGGAAATCTTGAGTTATTACTAATTTTTCTCATAGGAATAAAGAGATTACAACTTTTGAAAACTATTTCATAAAAAGGTGCGCCTGCATCATTTAAGTTCATCATATGTAACAGATTCCAATCAAACATTAATAAAAAATGATTTAGATGAATGTAGTCACCTGTCTTAAAGTTATAGCAGTATGAAAAATAATCAAATTTAGATTCCACTTCAAATGTTAAAATTAAAGATGGATGATATGAGTCTTCAGGAACCAAAAATTCAGTGCTACAATGTATTTGTAATAAATTGATACTGGCATTACTGTTCGCACAATTAGTTGTGATGGAACGGGAACCAATATCTCAACATTGACAAAATTGGGTTGCAAAATTAATGGAATAGCGCCAGTGTCATATTTCAAACGTCCTGCCTACAAGGATGAGGCTTCAAAGTCTGTAAATATTCAATGTTTCCTAGATGTGTGTGTCTGTACTGAAGTTAGCAAGAAATACATTTGCAGAAAAAAATTTGTTGTCTGAAAAAGGCAGTCAAAATTGAATGACTTGCAGAACAAAGGTTTAAAGTTTGCTAATTTACTATCTCCTGCTCATATTTTGAATAAACATTAAATAATGAATATTAAATTAGCTCCTCAGTATTTAAGTAGTGGCATGGCAGACTCTATTGATTATTTAAGAAACGATGGCCATCAAGATTTTCAAGGTTCGAAAGCAACCACTGAATTTATGAGTGATTGATAGGATATTTGATGCTCTCAAATGAAGAAATATTTTTGGAAAAGATTTTAAAGCTCCTATTAAACCAATGAGTTTGCATTATTTTCATGAAGTGCTTGGAAAAGCTTTAGACTATTTAAAATCCCTTATGATAGATGGTGTGCCCATATTGAACCACCCACGAAAAACCTTTGCCTTAGTCAGCATGTTAAGTGGTAAAAATTTCGCATTCAATCTTTTTAATAAAGCTGAGGTCCATTGCAGTATTTATTGACATACAAAATCTCACAAGTACATTAATAAAAAGGATGAGTGAAGAAAACTAGGAATATGACAAAAATTTATGAAATTAATTTTATTTCATGAATCGAAACAACTTTCCACATGCGTCAAATTATTTAGTTTACTATATATTAATTATAATTAGACTACATAGGTAGATACTTAATTTATTTTATAAAATTATATATATCTTATAATAAAACATTCATTCATTTAATTGTAAACGTTTTATTGGTCTGGATCACAATGCATGTTTTACCGGTGAAAGAGATAACTGCCAACGTATTTTTTTACCTGACTTACCTGCATTTTATTCCCCGTATTATCATTTGAGTATGACGTTGTGTGCGAAAGAAAGAGATACCCATTCGTTGAGGGTTGTATCACTTTACATGCTGCAAAAACAAAACACACTATTACTATATCTGCAAAAACTGTTTCTCAATTTTCCATAATAGTTGCCTTCAGAGAAGGAATTATGTATTAGAATACAGTGTGGTGATACAGTGTTGTGAATCTATGGATACAGTAGTGGAAACAACAGAATTAGAGGAGATGAAAAGGAGAAGTTAGTGGTTAGAAGAAGAATTGAGAACTTGTTTTCGAACAAAATCACACAAGAGAAAAGGCCACAGGAAGCAATGAACAATGCTTTAGAGATGGAGACCGGCTCATCGATGAAAATAAAGAAAAAACTTGAAACAGATCCATGCTTGAAGACAATTGCTGATCTACAACAGCAATAGCGGTAACCTATAATGTCAAATAATTGTACACAAACAAGAATTTTTAAATGTGACCGATACGTTCAGTGCGAATATCAAATCAAGTATATGCATGATAAAGGTGTGCAAATGAACACAAACACTATTGAGAATACTCAGATAAAACAATAGCTTACTGGTGGACGGAGGAACAGGTTTTTGGCCTGGCAGACGATGATGGAGGAGGAATATTTAACAAATTAAATAATCTTCTGTTGCGATGGCAAACATTTCTCCTATTCAAACCGGGAACACCTTTCAAAGAAATTGTAAAATACATTGGAAAAGATACAGCAGAATTTGGAAAAAAAATTTGTGTTGGTCTTCCTGGTTCCATAAAAATAAAAAAACAAAGATGTGGATGGTCTTAGTATGGAGATACTGAAGAAAATTGGAAGTGTTATTGCTTTACCCCTTGCAGTTTTCATAAATTGTTTCTTTTGTTATTTTCTGATTGTCAGAAAAAGGCAGTTGTGGCCCCTATTCACAAGGGAGGAAATACTGATATATCAAACTATAGACCGGTATCAATTCTACCAGCAATCTCACTAAGGTGGCAATAAGAAATAGAATCCTCAACTACTTCAAGTCGAATATGCTACTACACAAAAGTCTACACGGCTATAGGAAAACTAATTAAATATTGCTCTGCTCAAAATGCTAAGGCCCATCTACTACACTTTAGACAGCTCCCAAGTTGCTCAACTAATAGCCGGCGACCTTAGTAAGCCCTTTGGACACGGTGCCGGATAAAGTTCTTGTGGAGAAGGTGGAATGGTATGGGGTAAGGGGTGTGGCTGGAAATCTCATCCAGTCATATCTCACTTCCTGAAGACAAGCTGTTAAATGGAGAAGAGAAATATCTACCACCCTTACGGTCAAACATGGAGTCCCCAAGGATCAACACTGGGACCAGTGTTCGATACATCAATGACCAGCTATATATTGCACTGAGGGCTATAAAGACTGTACTTTGTATGCTGATTACAGCTAATTTCTAACATCGGCTAGCAGTGGAGAAGAGCTAAGAAACTGCTATGTAACGACGATTGAGTCGGCAAAGTACTGGTACAGTCAATTATTTTTCATTTTTGCTCAGTGTTGTTTTTAATTTTTATGTGCAGAGACAGACGTTTTATAATATTTATATTTTGTGATATTCAACTGTTTGTGATATTTTTTTTTTATATTTCTGATGCAATTATGGTTCCTAAATATTTATAAGTATCTGTATTTTTTTTTGTCTGTATGTGACTTGTAACATATTATTGGTTGCTAATAAATTTGAGTTTGGCTTTAAAAATTGACTTATTTATTTACCATTACAACAAATAATAGAATTCTAAAACAATATTTTCAACAAAATTCTCTAGTAACAACTTATTTACAATAATAATCAAGGTAATCTAGACTGCAGCAACCCCCATGCTCTATCAACTTGCTCAAGTGTATATTCTTTAGACCAAAGAGAAGAAAACACAACATTAGATGCCTTAACGTATTCTCGATTATCATCTTGAGACATTATTCTATCTCTTGCTTGTTCTTCACTTAAACCATTTCGTACAATCAACCTCTCAATTGCCACTTGTTGAGGAATCACACTTGTCCAAACCTAAAAGATAAAACATAAATTAAAGTATATGTTGTGGTGAGTGTACATATACTATTAATCGTCTATCAGTAATAAAAAAAGCGTGGAGATACAAGGGGTCCCAAAATGCAATATTTTCAATTTCGCCCTGTATCTTAGTAATGTAGCGGACTGTGAGTTTTGTTTATACCAGCGTTCTTCTCACAAAAAGTAGGACGGTATTGTGAAAACCGCAACACTGAATCTTTACTCGTAAGTGAGATTCCCGAAATATCATCGAAAAAGGGACACACTGTACACCTATTGCATTTAATTCTAATCATATAAACTATCAATTAATTAATGTCAATGTATACATCTACCTATTTTAATTTAATTCAATAATATAATATTTTAAATTCCTTTTAAAAGATTTCATATTTTCGATTTCCCCTACTATCGGTTACAAAAAGCAAGATAGGTCAGTTTGAAAGCTTATAACTTTTTTATTGTAAGCCCAATTGACGCGAAACTTGGCAGAGATCTTCCCTGTAGACATAAAATAACACTCAGAATATAAATATTTTAGACGCTTAAATTTGTAAATTAAAAATTAAACTATCATAAAAAATGTAGTATTTCGGCCCGTGTTTTACATACGATCGGATTCAGTGCTCGTAGCTTCCTTATATTTGTCTTAAAATGTGCGAAAATTTAACCAGTGACATATAGTAATATAAAGCTAACTGCAATTTCAAATTTTGAAAAAATATTTAAATTTTGAAAAAAAATGACGTGTTCTCGAACCGTACAAACTTCGCTCTAAATGCAAATATTTTCGAGAGAGCGAACGGGCTACGATGGACGAGCTTCCGATCGACGACTCAATACGAATGCCGTCGCATGCGCGATGCACGAAATTGAGCTTCACATAAACGATCATTAAAGAATGATATTATTTTATCGGCCGATTTATTAAGAATATTAATCAAAACATCTAGTATGAGTCCAAGAATTTTTTTTATTTATATTATACAATTTAAGGTAAACTACAAAAATCAACAAATAATTGTGTGGAATGTGCAATTGGAAAATACAGTAACACTCCAATCTTCTTTGATATTTTTTTGCACAGGTAATCAACATACCCACTAAATTTTAAATACTTTCTCAATGTCATAACCTTCTAAGGTGATTTTTACTTCGTCTAATTGAGGCCTAAATTTACTTCCATTTCCAATGGAACTGTATATTTAATTTTAGTTTGTTCTTTGTCAACCATTCATTTATGTTGGTGCAAGTCCTCATTAACCTTTTTTTCAATCATTTTTAAATAATCGTTCCCAGATATATATATATATATATATATATATATATATATATATATATATATATATATATATATATATATATATATATATATATATATACCCATCACCAGCAAATAAACTAGATTTACAGTGCTTGGTTATGCTTTCAAAATCGTTTATATACAGGGTGCATCACGACCAACGCTACGGAGTTCCACGGCGAAGCGGCATATAATCGTTAATTTCTAATACAGTGATATTATGTAAGTACATATGAGCAACATTTTTAAATATACAGGGTGCTCCAAAAAAAGTTGTTTTTTAAATGACACACACCGTATATTATTGCATTTTCGAATTTTACATAAAAAATAAGTAGCGCTTTTATAAGAGTTCCCTATACCTACATACAGTTATATCAATTTTTCTGAAAATGAAGGGTTTTAGGAAAATTTAAATATCTCCTAATAAAATTAACTCCAACAAATTTACTCTTAGGTGTAAGTAAAATACTGTTCCCTTAGTCTATTTATTGACTGAATAGTAAACACCTCTTTACAGGGTGTTCATTTTTTTCAGTTAAATTAGTAGAACATTCATGCTGAAATATTCGGCTTATTTTAAATGGAACACCCTGTATTTTATACGCTTATAGTTTAGCTTACTTAATTACATTTCAACTTCTAGAAGGGTTTGCTATACCCAAACCTTCAAAATTTCAACTTATTTAATAATTTTTGGATTTTTTCTGTTCCTGTAACATTTGTGGATTGAAATATTCTCCAAAAATGCCTACTCTTAATGATTTTTGGCTAATGTAACACATTTTCAAATTGAAATCATAGTAACTTTAATTTAAACGTTTATAAAGTTATTTCTATACCATGTAGATTAATCTAAAAATCGCAATAGATTTCTTATACATTTATCTTTACTCTCGATAACCGAAATAACAAATTGTCACCTTTAAATGCTCTGACGATGCTTGGGTCGTCTGGGCGAAACGAATCAGCTTCAATTTCAAAAAATAAAGTGAAACTTTAAAAAATCTGTTGCGATTTATAGTTTAATCTACATAATGCTAGTTTCACAGAGTAAGGATAGAAAGCATGTACACAATGGAAACTAAAATTTCATTTATATTTTTGCTCAAAAAATTAAAAAAAATTACAATAAATGTTCGATATGATGTCCATCTTCGTGAGCACACAGTGTTACTATTTTTTTTCCAACGAACATCTTACGTTTTGCAATATATCAGGGGTGACTGTCTCAAAAGCATTTCTGACTCTTCTTTTCATATCATCTGCAGAGGTAGGAGGTGTACTGTAAACTAAATTTTTGATATAGCCCCAAAAGAAGAAATCCATGGATGTTAGTTGAGATCTAGCTGGCCAGGCAATTGGTCCACCTCACCTAATCCACTTATAAGGAAACTATTTAAAAATTCTCTAACAGCATGTGAGAAATGTGTAGGTGCTTCATCTAATTGCAACCACATAAATTCTCTAATACTTAAAGGAATACTTTCTAAAAGTTTCCAAAAGTCTATATTTTTAAAATTTTTGACCATTTAAATTGCCATCAAAAAAATAGGGGCCAATAACATGATTGCCAACAATTCCACCATACACATTAACACTCCATCGATTTTGACGATCAACAATTAAATAAATGTTTATTTTCGGTGTCATAATAATGGAAATTGTGCCGATTTAACCAATCTATTATTATGGAACGTTGACTCGTCGGTAAATAATACATTTTCAAAAAAATGTTCATTGTCACTAACTTGATCAAGGACCCATAAGAAATAATCAATACATGTTTGAAAGTCTGTGCCATATAACCTTCGATGTATTTGTATATGAAAAGGGTGGTATTTATGTTTCTTTAAGATCCTCCACACACTAGGCTGACTAATTCTTGTTTCTCTTGCAATAACTTGTATCAGTATTTCGGTTGTCAACACCGGAACCTAATACCAACAACTCATTATCATCATTTGTAATAGGCTTCACTTTTAATTGTTTTAGGTAAACTATACTTCCTGTATCACGAAATAGTTGAAGTAACCATTCAAAAACCTTTTCATCAGGATGCACCCGCTCAGGATATTTTTCTGAGTACACTTTTGAAGCAAGTAACAATTTTCATACCATTGACCAATGGTTAAAATCATATCAATTCTATCTTATTGTGAATAAACCATTATTAAATTGAAAATATTTCAACAACTTTCAACAGACTCGGAAAGAAAAACAATACACAATGACAAAAGTCACACCCAATGACTGAATTTTAACATTAACAAATGCGTTATCGGCAATTCCACAGCACACTACAAGACTTACAAGATTAGTCACATTAACATTATTTGTTAATATGTAAATTATAAATATCTGAAATCCATCATGTACACATAAGATTGGTACCGAGCCCTCTACTTAATGGTAAAGAAAAATACAACTACATTAGCAAAAAGACATTAAGTAGGCATTTTTGGAGGATATTTCAATATTCAAATGATACAGGAACAAATTCCAAAAATTATTAAATAAGTTGAAAATTTGAAGGTTTAGGTATAGGAAACCCTTATAAAAGTTGAAAGGTAATTAAGTAAGCTAAACGATAAGCGAATAAAATACAGGGTATTCCATTTAAAATAAGTCAAAAATTTTAGTATGAATGTTCTACTAATTTAACTGAAAAAAAAGTACACCCTGTAAAGAGGTGTTTACTATTCAGTCAATAAATAGACTAAGTGAACGATATTTTACTTAAACCTAAGAGTAAATTTGTTAAGAGTTAATTTTATTAGGAGATATTTAATTTTTCCTAAAACTATATTTTTAGAAAAATTGATATAACTTGAAACACTCTGTATGTAGGTGTAGGGAACACTTACGAAAGTGCTACTTATTTTTTATGTAAAATTCGAAAATGCAATAATATACGGCGTGTGTCATTTAAAAAACACTTTTTCTTGGAGCACCCAGTATATTTAAAAATATTTTTAAAATGTTACTCATATTGACTTACATAATATCACTATATTAGAAATTAATGATGTAGAACTCCGTGGCGTCGGTCGTGATTTACCCTGTATAATATAAATAGAAGTAGTCCAAGTACACTGTCTGGAGGTACACCCCGTTCTATGATTTTCTCATCAGATACATTTACTTCACATTTCACTCTTTGCATTCTTCCTGTTAGATAGTTTTCAAAACATTCACACACTTTAATAAATTTTAATAATAATCTTTTCCTATCAACTGTTTCAAATGTTCTTTTTAGATCTAAGAAAACAGCCACCGTAACCAAGTAATAATCCATTCTTCATTTCCATTTACTAAAACTAGTTGTAAAGCTGGTTCACATTCATACATTTCTCTAAATCCAGAATGGTACAGGGTTATTACAAATGATGTTCCCGATTTCAATTATAAATATGACTGGATTAACCTGTTTTAAGACCATTTCAGTTGGTACCACTGGAAAGAAAAACTCATAAAGTTTTGTTTACATTGATTTACGTACATATCAGCTATTTGTTAAAGTCAATTATTGTCAATTGTGTAATGGCTGAATTTGAAGACAGGAAAGCATTTTATGTGTTGGATTTTCACATCAACCAATCAGTTATTAGTGTGCAACGTTACTTTAGAACCAAATTTAATGAAGATCCTCCTAGCAGGCACAAGTGGTACTTGAATTTTAAGAGAAATTGGTGCATTTGTAAAAGGAAATCAGTCTGTAAGCAATGACGCTGTAGAGCAGGTAAGGGAAAGTTTTACGCGTAGTCCACAGAAATCTACTGTTAAATGCAGCAAACAGCTTGGTATACCACAGTCAACAGTTTGTAAAATTTTACGTAAACGTATAAATTTCAAGCCTTACAAACTTCAGCTTGTTCAAGCATTAAAACCAACTTTCTTTTTGTGAGAACATTGATGGAAAATTAAAACTGTGTAAAATGTTTAGTCTTTAGTGATGAAGCCACATCCCACTTGTGTGGTACCGTGAACAGAATAAAAATAATGTCATAATATGGGGTTCGGAGAACCCACACACCTACATCGAGCACTTACACTCCGAAAGTTAATTTGTCTTGCACTATCATTTACAACAAAGTGTACGGACCTTTTTTTCTTTGTTGGACAAACAATAAATGGAATAAATCTTGGACATGATGACGGAATGGCTTCTACCGAAATTACAACAAGAATCCCTAAACTTCATTCTGGACTTCAAAATCGGCTGCCTGGCAGATGAATCGGCGATGCAGATCCAAGTGATGGTGCACTCTTGAACTGGCCTCCAAGATCTCTGAACATCACCCCCTGTGATTTTTTCTTGTGAGGATACATCAAACATAAAGTGTATACACCACCAGAAAGCATACCTGAGATCCAACAACGGAATACCAGAGCTATCGAAACAATCGACCTGAACACTCTTAACAAAGTATGGCAAGAGCTTGATTACACGCTTAACATCTGTCGTATCACAAGGGGTTCCCATATGGAACATTTATAATTCTTGGCACCTGGGATGAAACTTTTTAAGTTTTTCTTAAAATGTAACCATTTTATTTTTTTGTATGATAAATAAAACTAGATTTATGTGCACTTGAAATCATGAACATCATTTGTAATAACCCTGTATATATTCAATATATCATTTTACGTTACAGGTTTTAATAGTTGAATATAAACTACTCTTTCTAAAATTTTTGTTCGAACATTAATGTATTGGTGGGTCTAACTTGATCAACTTTTTGTGTTTCTCACTTTTCTTATATGTATTACTGTATATATTTTCAATTTCACCCAGTTTCCAATGATGAATTTATTAGATTAATCAACGGGTTACATAAATCATCAAACGCAATCTTAAAAATATCCATGTGGAGTTCATTTTGGACTATTTTTACTTGGCATCCTCAGAACTGTTTCTTTCAATTGCTCCCTATTTAACAATTGAAAGGTTTCGAAAATTTCACAGAAACGTTCTTACTTAAGTGTATTGTTCTTGAATTAGTGTTATTTGGTATAATATTTACGATTTCTTCTACACTTCTTATAAAATGTGTTAAATTTATTGACTATTACATTAGATTCATTATTACTACCTTCCTCAAAATCTATTCCGTCATAGTAATTACTTTCTCAACCTGATATAATGTGTTTTAGAGTTTTACACTTTTATTTTGAATTATACTTATTTTCATCAATTGTATGCTCAGTGTCTTTAATCTTCATTGCCCTTATGTATCCCACCTCATTTCTTTTTTGTTTGTATTTATTCTAATCTAAACTACTCCCTGTAAACAAGAATCTCTGCATTAATCCATCCCATGCATGTCGCCTTATGTACAATCTTTCTCTTAGGTGCAAGTTCACCAATAATAGAGATTACACCATTATAAAAGTTATCATATTTTGTATCTACATTACTAGCCCTGTAACCATAGTTCATATTTTTAATTTGTTTTCGAAATAATTCAATATTATTAATTTTAAGCCTGCTGAGATATTCGCGTTTCTTCTCCTCACTTTTTTTATACTTTACACCCAGTTTAATCAATGAATGGTTATTAAACACTTTATGTATTACTTGCAAAAAGTGTAATTACTTATAACTAGATCGATCAAGGCCCACTTACAAATGAATGTGTACATTTCTTTATGTGCCGTTTTAAGCCATAATTGTTCAGACACCTTCTCAATCTATCTGAGTATGTGTGTTTTTTATTCAGGTCTATGTTGAAGTCTCCTAAGAGTATTAATGAACCATTCTCTTTCACAACAAAATGATCACTCCAGTCGTCAATAAAATTAGAAAATCTGCATGGAAACTGTTCGGTGAGTGGTATACATATATTACTGTGAAACTGGTGAATGTCAGCATTCTCGAAGGTTTAAGTAAAATTCAAAACTGAACAGGAATAAGTAAAACTAGTGCTCATGGAATACTAAAAAAGTATCACTACCATCCCTATCATATTCAAATGCACCAACATTTAGAAGAAACCGATTTCCCACAAAGAATCGAATTTTGTTTATGGGCAATGGAAAAGTTTAGCAGTGATCAATATTTTTGATCACTGCTAAACTTTTCGGACGAAGCGAAATTCCACAATAACGGTTTGGTAAATCTTCATAATTTTCATTATTACAGCACCAAGATTCATAATTTATATCGAACAATAGACAGGCAGCAAAGGTGGTCTTTAAATGTGTGGGGTGGAATTATTAACGATTATGTTATTGGGCCTTATTTTTTATGCTCATCTAAATGCTCAGCAGTTTTTACAATTCCTTCAAGAAGAACTACCAGAATAATTAGAAGACATCCCCTTGAATGGTATACAGCGGTGTGGTTTCAGTTGGATGCTCCTGCGCACTTCGGTCATGGAGTAAGAAATCATTTAAATTAACGATTCCCCGATAAGTGGATTGGAAGAGGTGGCATCCAAACAGGCCCGCAAGATCCTCCGAGTTGACATACCTCGACTATTTTTAATGAGGCCACATCAAAGATATTGTTTACGTTACTTCCCCGACGACAAAAGAGGGCATGATAGGCACGCTTTTTCTACTGTAACTCCGTTAATACTCGCAAATTTGCGAAGTAACTTCGAAGAAAGAGTACGTTTGTGTATCGCCAAAGATGGGAAACAATTTAAACATTTAATGAAGAAACCTCACGTATAGTTTATTTTCCCCCTGGATGTCCTTTCTTTTAGAATAGTTAATTCATGTAAATATTTCAATTAAATGGGAATAACTGCAAAACCATTGATTTTAGGTATAGGAAAACCTAATACAGCTTGAAAGATAATTAATTTCTCCATTAATGGAAATAAAAATATACAGGGTGTTCCATTAGAACTAAGCAAGTTAATTATATTTAAATAAGAATGAAAAGGATTAACTTTTTAAACGCCCTGTATAGATTTCCTCCAACCAGTCATATGGGATTTGATAGCTCATTATATTGACTATTCATAATGACTAATAGTTATTTTAGCATTGCACTATAGTACGGGGTATCAACTGATAAAATTTACCTTACAATTTTGAAAGATCTCAAATATTACGAAAAGGGGAAGGTTTACATATACACAGTATACCAGAAACTTAGGTTTATTGTACTTGTACAATTCGAATATGCAGCAATATACAGGGTGTTCCATTTAAAAACATAACTGATGCGCCACTATTTTTTGGTACACCCTGTGTAAATGCAAATAATTTTAAAATGCGAGCATTATGATCCTATATCATATTGCATTGAAAGAATTTTGAAAATCGGTGGCGTCTAAGCGCTACAGTCCGTGTCGTTCGTGGTGAAATACCCGGTATAAGTAATTTGACTGTAATCTAATCATATTTAGAGTTTACATACTACATAAGGTCAAAATTTACATACATTGGGGCTTGTATCCGGATAGCTCAGTTGGTTAGAGCGGTAGATACTCTAGCAGAGTACATGTAGGTTCAAATTCTACTCGAGGTAAACTTTATATTTATGTATTTAATAAAATTAATAATAATTTTTGATTACATATTTATGACTATTTGGTGTAGAGTGAACAAACCTCATGGCAGTATTGGTTCCATCCTGCTTTTAACAACACAGCAGCTTCTACTACTACAACTGTATTTGAAGAGTTCCTTATTTGATTGTTTACTTCTTCTGCAATGGCTGGCCAAACTAAATTATTCAATTTTTGCAGTTCTTCCTACAAGTAATGAACAATTAGAAAAATTGGTATTATTAGCATATAATCACTATGACTGTTATACCACTAGTGTTATTGTTTTTATTATTCTTACTAGATCTACAACAAACGGAAATGTCAGTCATCTCTATGTGTATCAACTACTAATGCTTAACTACCCATTACTAGAATTTTGTACTACTAACGGAATTCCACATTCAGTAAGGGATCATTAACACGTTAATCATCATATTGCTACGGACCTACAGTTTTACTTCCTATCCAAGAGTGCTTTGGTTTTACGTTTCACAAAAACGGCTACGTCGGCCAGGTTTGAACCCACACCACTCAGGTGAAAGGCAAGCACTCTAACCATTCTACCACAGAGGCAGGTATTCTTGCTATTACTACTATTATTACTGTTACGTTGTTAAAATTATATTACTTTTGGGATTATTTCAGTCAGTATCATTATTATCATAATATTATTATTTTGATTATTATCATTATTATTATTATGATGATTTTTATTGCCATCACCATCCTTATAATATTCCACTACAGGTGATACAAGTCATTTTTATCATTTCAAATATAACAATCAAGAACTGATAATGAATAATTACACACAAAGATGTTTGTTAAACATCAATGAATATTTACAATCTATTGTACAGCATAATATTCGTAAATAGTTTGTTAATGACCAGGTGACCTATTAACATATTAATTATGGTAACTGTTGCTTGAAGTTGTTCTGAAATTAAGTCTAATTAAACCTATTAGGAAGGTCAAGCTGATCGTACCTCTTGAGCCTTTTAACATATGGTTTGTCTAGTAGGCTTGCTGCGAGTTCGTTATTATGCGAACTGAGTTTATCATAATGTTTTACACTGTAAGTCACTATTTATTATTTAATTGTTGGTGTATGACCCAGTTGGGTACATATCTGGGTGCATTGATTATGATGACCTTATTTTAAAATCTCTGGAAATTCTCTAAATTAGAGTTGCTGGCTGATCCCCACAACTGGATCCCATATGTCCACACCAGCGTTAAGATGATTTTGTACAGTAACAGTTTGTTATCTATGGATAGTAGGGAGGTAGAGCAGAGAAGCCAGTACATTCGTTGATATTTTAGTCCTAGCTTTTTCCAGATGTGTGTCCTCCAAGTTAACCGTTTATATAAATACATGCCCAAGTATTTAGCATTATTCGCCTGTGGTATTTGTTTCATTTTGAGTGTAACAAAAGGGCAGGTTTCCTTTCGCAGGGTGAATGTAACGTGTACGGATTTGCCTTCATTAACCCTGATTCTCCAAGTTTTCATCCAAGTTTCTATTTTATTTAGGTTGATTTGGAGAAGTTGTGATACAGTGCGCGGATCATTGTGGGAGGCTGAGAAGGTTGCTGTCATGGTTTGTGTGGTGGTTGGTATGTCTGATGTGTATATTTAGTATAATGTGGGACCTAGGACACTGCCTTGGAACACCTGAGCCTATCAGATGCAGAGCTGATAATTCAGCTTGCTGTTTAACTTGGTAAAATTGATTGCTTAGGTAAGATTTAAGTATGTTGAAGAAGCTTGATGGTAGGGTTCTTTTTATTTTGTACAGCAAGCCAGTTAACCAAACCTTGTCGAAGGCCTGGCTAACATCGAAGAATATAGCCGAGCAGTATTTTTCAAGTGTAAATCATGGTCTATTTTGGTCACTACTCTGTGTACTTACTCAATAGTGTGTCTGGGACCTTTCCCTGGTTTGAAATCATAATTATTTGGGAAATTTTCCATTGCTCTGGGACGATTTCTGATTTTAAAAGAGCGTTAAGTAGGAACATTATTGCTTTTAAACCGCTTTCTTTTAATACTTTGGCTGTTATGAGATCATAACTTGGGGTTTTTTATTACAGTTTTCGTTTTACTCAATTTAATTTTTTTTTTAGTTTTTCTGAAGGCTGGTTTGGTTCATTGACAAATTGTTGGATTTCTTCTTCTTCGTCGTCAGAATTGGTAGAGGGATTAGGTTGGAAGACGGTAGTTTCCAAATGTATTGACTTTTTCAACCGGGTTTCTTGCCCAGTTACCGTTTGGCATACGGATTGGCCCGATAGCTGGTTAGGGTCTTATTAGCTTCGTTGTGGTCTTCCACAGTGAATAATTTAGTCTCTGCGGTAGGAGTTAGTTTTGATAAGTAGTTTTGGATTTCCAGATTTTTCAATATGTGTAATAATGTTTTTAGTTCTCGTCCTGCTGAATTTAGCCTGTTTTTATCTCTGGGTTGCCTACTGTTTTGCCAGATTTGTCTTATTTGATCTTCTCTGCAATTTTCTGATTAACTAGTATGGGAATTGATTCTCGAGTTGCCGGTTCTAGGAAGTCAGGTTGGAGTCCCATGCAGATTGTTGTAGTACAGCGATAGTGTGTTCTGTCGCTTCGTATACGTCTGCAGTTGTTTGCAATAGTATTTTATGTTTGTTCTCTCGTTAACCAGTTATCTGTAGTGATCCCAGTTTATTTCCTTGCTATGGTTTGGGAGGTTTTAGAGGTTTGATAATTTGGGTACAGTATGATGAGCACAGGGGAATGGTCTGAAGACAGGTCTAAACATGATTCTGATTTTAGGTAATTTTGTGGCTATACCGTTTATGACTCAGGAGTCAATTAAGTCTGGAGTTTTTGTGGGTTTGATGGCCAATATGTTGGTTCTCCGGTTGAGAACAACATGAAACTGTTTTACGTTAAGGCTCTGTTTCACATAATGGGACAATTGCATTTCAGAAGCTCTGATATCAAAATTAATTTAAATTTCCTATTGTCTGACAACAATTCGTAACAATTAATAAACTTTCTTCTTGGTGAATTTTTTTAAATAACTTACTTAAAATTCAATATACAGGGTGTTTCTAAATTTATGCGCAATACTTTACGAGGGTGATTTTAAGCAAAAATTAAGAGAAAGTTGTTTTGAACAAAAATTTGTATGAAAGACCTCCCATAATTTTTGGTGAAAAATCACTGTACAATATTTTGCATCAATTTAGAAAATGTCCTGTATATGTTAACCCAGATATGTCCACAGTTCTTTTTAAAGAACACCTTACAGTCTTCATTATAAAGGCTTTCAGCGCAAATTGTAGCAATTTTCTAAAGATGGCGTTATAAGTATCTTATTCCAAATATCACTGCCGGGTCACATATTCACCGTCAGGTTCTTACATCTTAGTCCATGTGTATAAAAAAAAAATGTAATTGCTGATGTTTGCAATCTAAGACTTGAGGATAGTATGGGTAAGTATGTTTTAGTATATTGTAATTATTCATTTTCATTTGATATGAAAGTTTATATTGAAAGTAAAAGTAAAACCACAGTATGTTGTTTGACTTTCAACAGAAACTTTAGCTTAAGTTACATCAAAATTGAAAATGTGAATCCTACTATATTTGTTGCAAACACCACAAAGTGTCACAGATACTTGCTGAATACTCCCAGTGGTAACATCAAAAGCATCATTGTTTGTGAAAACTTGGGCACATTTACAAATAATTACGAATACTTGCTGAGAATTACGAATATTTATAGCATCAACCACTTGTTTAAAAGAGAAATTGTTGCGTAGAGTATACAAAGCTATCTATATATCGGCTATAAAACAATAAAATAAAGAAATAAACTACATTTACAATCTGTTCCTTAAATTTGACGATTTGTGTATTTAGAGATTTGAAAGGGAAACTGTTTTCCTTCAAATCAAAATGTTAGCTGCACAAGTTGTTTTTCAGAAGTGTTTGTATTAACAGTTCAAATTGATTTTTATAATCATCGCATTAGTTACTTATGAAAGTATTAAACGTTACACGTATTTTTCGAACAGTTAATATGGTTAGTACCATCACCTGTAACTATTACATACAGGCGATTTAAAAACAATCGATCCAAGCGCTTGTCTATTAATTTCTCCATTTTCAGTCAATAGTCCTTTTCCAAATACTTCAACAATACGAGTATGACATGGTTTACCAGGTTTATATAAGTCATGAGCAACTTTATCACAATCTATAACTTCCGCACCAAGTTCTCTTAATCTTTCAGAAATACCAGTTTTTCCACTTGCAATTCCACCTAAAATTCAAATTAAGAAAAGCTAAATTATTCCAACAATTTTATTTTACCCGTTAAACCAATAACGTAAGGTTTATTAGGAATTAAATCATTATTTGTCACTGAATTAAGGACGGTACCTAATAATCTCATTCTTGTTGTACTGGAACTAACTTTTTCTTCTTCCGTTGGGCGATGATGAGGTTCGTAAAACAACTCTACTTCAAGAATATCTAATTCAGGAAGTCCATTGGCTTTCCGAACTGAAACAAGAATACATAATACACTATTTTTAGTCAATGAGCCAACTTTTATAGGGTTGTAAAAAAAAAGATGGCGGGGATTAGAAAAATGTATGGTACACCAGTGGCGTATTTATAATTTGTCTTTGGGGGGCTTGGCGATTTCGGTACTCGCTAGTGATGTAAAATGACAACAAAAGAGGACAGCAAGAAATGTGGTAAAAATACGAGTTGCACAAACAAATAAATCAACCAAGTTTTTTATTAGTTGAATATCTTAATAAGTTATTGGTGTGGGCACAAACATAAAACATATTAGTGTAAAAGAACAATACTCTAAATAATAAATTCTAATCTTCGAGGTTTAGCTGCCAATTCATCGATTACCTCATCCGAAGATATGTCCATATTTGCATGTATAGATAACATGGCGAGTCGATTGAGTCGTTCCTTTAAACAAAAGTGTCTGTTAATTAATTTAACCAATTTGGTTTAAAACTCACAAAAAAAATTGAGATTTATTGCTTACCTCACATATAGTGATTTTATTCTCTTTAAGGAAGAAAACAATCTCTCTGCGGTTGATGTTGACACAGGCTTAAAGTTAACTTAACTTAACAACCTTCACGCCATTCCCTTGCGGGGTAGGCAAAACAATCCCCGCCTCTTATTTATTTTTCATTCACAATCTTTCTCCATGCTTTCCTATCTTCGCATACCACCCTAGCTTCCACAAGATTCATACATTGTCTCTGACATGCCCTTTTCTTTTTAAAACTCCTTACCTTTCTTTCCTTTATCATACATTCTACTACATTCAGCCCAAGTTTTACGCAACCTACCAGGCCCAACCTTTCCTCTAACCCCACCCACATATATTTGCTTTGTTAATCTTGCGTTGTTCATTCTCTCAATGTGACCAAACCAACGTAATGTATTACTTTTATATCTATCCATCATCGTCTTTCCCTCGCCACACCCCGTCATTATGCATTCATTCTTTATCTTGTCCCTTCTCGTTTTACCACATGCGCTTCTCAGGAATCTCATACCCACGGCATTTAATTTTCTTTCGTGCTTTTTTTGACATACTCATGTCTCACTTCCATACAGTACTGACGGGACCAACACGCTATTATAGATTGCTCGCTTCGCAGCTAGACTCATGCTTTCGTTTCTCATTATCCTCCACATACTTCTAATCACTTTGCTTCCAGCATTGACCCTTCGTCCAATCTCGCCCTCCATTGTACCATCTGCAGTAAACATTCTACCGAGATATACCAGCTCGTCCACTTGCTCCACAATTTCATCTTGCAGTAAATACTCTACTCTCTCCAACGGGCGTAGTACCCTTAGATACTACTTTCGTTTGTTTAACCCGCTCCAAAGAATAAGATTTAAGTTCTTTTAAACTTTATTATATCAACATTTATGAATAAAATTTAATACCTGAGATGATTATTTTTTATTACGTTTTATTAAAACCGAGTGGGTTCAATTTATAAAGATATAGTTACTAGTTAATTTTTACTTTGCTTGCTAATTAATTTCGGTTTGCGTAAATGAATTTTAAGCTTTATGGTTAATATATAGAAACGGTTTCTGTTATCATTGCCCAAAATTATACTCATTTCGATATATTTATCTGGATTCATATTGAGTGGATCTCTTTCTGCATTAATATTTTCAATAATTGTGTAAGCTGGTGACATTAATAATCTGTAGCGATAAAAGTAAATCAAACGTTATACTCATTTAATTAAATTCTAATTATGAACGAAAATGCATCAATATGCTGGTCACAAATTTTTATAGAATCAAACTTAAATCACAATAACCTTCTTAAAGCTAACATATGTAATTCAGGCGTTTCTTTGCCCGCTAAAGAGGGCCTCAGGTACGTTAAAATTGCTCTTCAGATGAGGCACCCTGGCACCGTGTTTCCATTGTTTTCCTTATCTTTTCTTAAACCCTTGTGTAGTTGAATACGCGTCTAATTTTCTTAAAGTAATGATTTTAGTAAATAGTTTTTCGATGTTTCCACTATACAGTTTTTACATAATTGTTCAAATTTAATCACAAACGGCGTGCGCAACAAACTGGACGAGAACTACGGAGAGCCATTCTTTCATTATCAATGTTTTTTAGTTATTACACTTTATATACCGATCTATCAATTGGGTCGATTGTCTTATTGTACATTGTTCACTCGCTATTAAACCATCAACTTGGAGCACTTTCAATGAGAACTTAAAACGCTATTGTAAACTATTACGCAATCTTTCAATTACACCCAATTTACAAATTTTTGCAGTTTATTATTTTAATAAGGAAGGTAATTTTTTTATTTCTTCCCTATCACCGTTAATTAATTCTTATTTGTAATTTTAACACTTTATAGGGCAGCGTGACTATACGTCGCTTAGACTGCGAATTCTGATCGCTTATTTTTTATGTGACCTCTCCGTTCGCTTACTTATCGCGACTCCCTGTAAGCGACTGCCTTAAAAACTGTACATCATGATGACAGCGTCATCCCTTCCCAACACATTAATGCACTTACAATTGCCGCGTATATAAATATTTTCAAATTGAATATATAGATAACTTATGGAAATATACTTGTAACAACCTTTTTTTTTGGGTTGTATTAAATAATACATTAATTTAAGATCGTTCATTTATTTGGCGTAATATTAGAAAAGTTTTTAATTATTAAAATGTAGAATTGAGAAAGGCAATTTAATTTGCATTTCCTAGAACATATCTTTTTAGGTGTAATATTTCATAAGAGTTATAGTTCCCTTTTTAAACAAATTGGATTCTGATCATTGTATCCGCGCAACGCGTGACAACTTCTTAGGGAAACATTAGAGACTATTCTGAAAGCGCTATTTTTTCACTTACTGCTGAATGTTACACAGAGCATTATATAATGGTTATTACCTAATTTTTATATTTAGTGCCATCAGATTTTGATGGTAAGTTATTTTCTAATTCATTATATTTAAAACTAAAGCATTTGCTCTTTCCAGGCACTTACTTGTATATGGCACTTACTTGTATATGGCATTTATATTTCACTATTTTTTTGTGGCTTTAATGGCACTATTTTACTACTTTTGCCCTATTTTGCTATTTTTTTAATTTTAATGGAACTATTATTTGGATTACATTCTACAACGCAAGTTTTACATACTTCAAAGAAATGAATTAAATTTATGGACACAATATATTAAGAATAAATTATCAAGATAATGACCTCACCAAGTTCACCATTCTGTTTCATGTGTTACCAGCGGAATAAATATAGAACTGTTCAAAGTAATTATTTAATGATTTATTTTTGTGTAACTAACGAATAGATTTAAACCTCTTTGACATAATCCTTTCAATTGGATATTAAATAAACGTAAGTGTATCTTGTAATTTTAATTTAATTTTGATAAATTTTTATTATTTACGAACTCGGTTTCGTTGTTTTTCCGAATATTAATAACCAAAGACAACGTGGCGCTCGAGTATCATTTTATTGTTTACATTGCATTTTTATTAATGTAGTAGGAGAAAATAATTAAGCAGATGGGAAGCACGCAGCATTTCAGGTATATGAGCAAATCAGTATATTAGAATCTGCCCTTTTCTTAATCTACCGATTGGAGTCGAGACGGCACAATTAGTGGTGAAAGGTTAGTATCTCCATTAAGTTATACGATTTGTGTTTAGGGAGAACTTTACCTAATTTCATTATTTATGAATTATGTCGTTCAGATTACATCATCACAGTTAGAGATATTACAATTGGCGTTTAATCATTATATAAATTACATCACCGTAAGAGTTTTTATTAAACTTGAACTTTAGTATAACATTTAAATTTTCTAAAACCTATCACCACATTATTTATTGTCATTATAACTTGGCGTTATTTATTGTTGTAATAATAAGTTGGCTTTATTTTTATTGTTGTTACAATTTGACGCCTTTTAATGTTACATACTCAAGCTTTTCATCTTAATATTAATTACATTCAAATACAAATAAACAATAACCGTGTCTTTATCCAGAAAATAATATATAAATATCTAATCTCATATAATTTAGCGCGAAGTTTTGATTTTTTTTAAAGCTCCCGTTACATCTCCTTTCCACCTTCCCGATTGAACACCACAACCTTAGTTTTGTTCACGTTTACTTTTAGGTCCATGCTCTCACAGACTGTATCAAACTTCCTCAAAGCGGTTTGTAGCTCATCAGCACTGTCACTTAATAAGACTGTCATCTGCATACACCAGAAGTCGTACATTTACGTCTCCAACCATTACACCATTTGTATCGCTACATGCTTGTCTAACACATTTATCCATGTACACATTGAACAATCACGGTGACATCACACAGCCTTGTCGCACTCCGTGCTCAATATTAAAGTATTTACTCACACCTCCTCTAACCCTAACACATGCCCGACTACCGTTGTATACTGCCCTAATTCCATTTATTATACCTTTATTTACGCCATATTCATTTAATATTTCCCACAGCTTCTCCCTATTCACTCTGTTGTATGCTTTCTCCAGATCTACAAACGCACAGTACAGCTTCCTTTTTACCCTGCTGGAGAGCAACCATCTGATCAACACATCCTCTCCCTGGCATGAAGCCATTCTGCACATCCCAAATCTTAGTTTGCATAGTTTCTTGTACTCTATCAATCAGTATTCTTCCAAATAATTTGCCAGGCATGCTGAGAAAACTTATTCCTCTGTAGTTCTTATAATGACTCTTGTTCCCCTTACCCTTACACAGTGGTACAATGATCGCGCTCTTCCAATCCCTCGGCACATTTCCACTTCGTATAAGTTTTGCATCACCATACCTCAGCATTTCACCAGTGATTTCATCTACGCCTGCTCCCTTACCGTTTTTCAATCCTCCTACCGTTTTCTCTACCTCATCTATCCCAATATCCTTTTCAGTTTCATTCATCATTCCTTCTATGTTCTCCTTATTTAACCCTTCAGTTTTACTTTCCTCACTACTGTACAGCTTTCCAAAATATTCTTGCCAGCATTTCCTCACTTCGAAATCGTCCCATACTATTTCGTTGCTAATATTATTCAATCCTGCAGCGTTTTCTTTGGGCCACGTTTTGTATTTTTGACCCATTTCCAGAAGTTTTTTGTTTCCTTCAAAATCATTCTGTATTTTCTCCTTCCACAACCATCACTTCCTCTTTACTTATTCTCACTGCCCCCTTCGCTTCTTTGTTTCTTAATCTGTACGCCTCATATAATCGCTTTTTCCCAGTCTCATTTTTTGCAGCAATCATTGCGTTGTACGCATATTTTTTCTTACACACTGCCTTTTTTATCGACTCATTCCACCAAGTACATGTTTTCTGTCTACCTACAGTCGCTCTTCCACATATCCGCACGGCACAATTGACAACACAGTTTTTCAAGCTTATCCATGCACTTTCAATGTCGGTGTCTTTTATTTGTTCGTTCCACACTGTTTCATTCACATTCAACTCTTTACTCACAGCATCTGCGTATTTTATTCTCGCACCATTATCCATTAGTTTGTCTACCCTAATTCTGGACGCACGCACTACGTTTGCTTTCCTTCTACAGACCCACTTTTGCCCTAAACACACTTTAGATATAACCAAAAAGTGGTCCGATCCACACACCGATCCGCGCATTACTTTTGTGTCTTTCACCAGGTTTCTAAGCCGTTCATCATACACTATCAAGTCTATCACACTTTTGGATTCACCTTTTTCCCATGTATACATATGCACATTTTTATGTTTAAACCACGTATTGGATACAAACAGACTTCTCTCCACGCAGATGTTCACCAGGCGTTCACCATTCTCATTGACTTTTTGGTCTCCGAACTTTCATAGAACGCGTTGGGTATGTTCTCACCCACCCATCCGTTCATATCCCCCCCCACTATTATCACTCTTTCGTTTGGCTTACATACGTTCAACACGTTCTCTACTTAATTCCAAAATTTTTCATGCTCCCTGTCACTTTCTCCATTCACTGGTGCATAGCATGCAATAAGAAAAATTCTTAGAATCTCCACTTTCATTCTAACCCATATTACCCGAGGAGATACCAATTCGTACTGTTTAACACATGTTTTCGCTCTTTCACTTACGTTTACCCCGCCTCCTTTTGCGCACTTCAGTCTCGACTCCTGACCATAATGCTAGACTGCCATCCTCCATCTCCACAGCATCCTTTCCTTTGCGCTTTGTCTCCGACACACACAGAATATCAAGGTGCCTTTGGTACATTACATTCGCAATTTCAAAATCTTTACCATGCATACCTCTAACATTCTACGTACCCACTCACCATTCATTCATTGCACAGTCGTCAGGAACGGGGCCTGTCTGTTTCAACCGTAACCGCCCGTTGTAGCCAGGTCGATCCGAGGTAATTGTATGGTTCTCTTGAGTATTACCATAGCGAGCAGACCCGTTACTGGGCAAGTCGTGCCCCGGACGATCTAGTATTCCCTACTAACGGTATCGTACTACTACCGGACAGTTATTTGTCTACTGCCTCGATATGTAAGGAAGGAAGAAGTAGAAATATAGACAACAAGCAAGCCAATATTTTTAATAGTTGAAAAATATTCGGGAAAATCTCTGAATTGCAACTATAGAGAGCAGCCATTGCGTTTTTAGGCTTATCTATGTCATCCATCTCCAAAATTTTTCTGCGCCTAGTATAAATTCAAGTTTTGCATCATCTTTACAAGTACTAAAATCGGTTTCATAAATGTTGAGCAGACTTTCAAAGTCAACAAGATCTTGTTCGTTAGAAGATTTTGGAAATAATAACTGAAATCCAATCAACAACTGATGAAGATTAAGAAAACGTGTCTAAAAATGGGCAGAATATGGTTATCCTAAAGTAATCCTCTGGGCAACTCGAACTCAATTGAGGATTAGCTCTATGTGTTTGGTACCTTGCAAGCCTTGGAACAATCAGTGAAACGCTGAGTTTATCAGCAATTTTTTAAACATCTTAATATATCTTTTTAAAAATCTGTTCTGGATCCTCTCGAAGACTTTCAATTTCTTTTAACGTCGTATCAGCCACAAACACTGCTTTCAAATCTATATCTTTCTTTTGAAGGCTTTTACTTAAGGGTAAGACAAGACTGAATATTTTTGCTGTAACAAACCAAGATACCAGAAAATCGCCTTGGAGTATTGCAGAGTGTAAAAAACTGCATTCCTGGCAGTCTCCAAATCATTCCATTCTGAGATTGCATCCAAAGACGCTAAAACTGGCTCGAGTAATTCAATGAAGTCGTTAATGGAATGGACTTTCTCAATCCATCTACTAGCACAGTTTCTTTTTAACGTTCGGGTATGCTGCTGTTCTATAAGGGTGTCAATATTTTCATTTAACACAGCTTTTCGTTTCGGAGGCTTAAAAAAATCGTGTGCTTTACCCACAATCCCAATGCAGTTTCGAATTGATTGAATTTCTCAATATTATGATACCACCAAATTCAAGCTGTGCGCGGAACAATGTACATATTAGGCTAAAGGATAGACTTCTTTAATATGAGATTGTACGCCATTTATTTTTCCTGCCATGACAGCTGCACCCTCGTAGCCCTGTCCACGTAAGTATGACGTTTCAATGCCAAATTATTGAAGCCTTTCTAGAATAAGTTGAGCAAAACCTTCGCCAGTAACATGCACTGCAGGGACAAACTGAAGAAAGTCTTCTTTAGTACACATTTTTCCAAATCCACAAATCTTGCACAGATACTTGCTCAACATCACATATATCGGCTGTTTCATCAGCGAGAACCGTGAAACACTTAGAACTATTTACGTTATTTACAATTCTTTTTAACATAACATCATTGCAGGCCATAACAATTGCATTTTGACTTACAGAGCCAATATATTTGTTTCTTTTGCCGGGTCCCTCAAGAAGTTTTTTAGTTGTTCATCGCCACATGTACAATATCGCAAAATTGCTCAAAAATTCCCTTCCTTATGGTCAACGTGTTCATCAACAACAATAGCGCCCCCGTTTCTGTGACCCGAAGAGAAACTTCTAGTTTTCCACATAAAATTATGGCGTCAATAATTGGCTTAATATTTTTTCTATTTTCTAAAATCTGTTTATTTTGTCCAGCATCCAATTGGTTTTCTATAGATAAACTAACATTTTTTGATACTTTGAGAAAATTATCGGCACCGGTCACACATTCCAGATGATATTTTAAAGTTGCGTGCTTCTTGAAGACTTCTACTGCATGTTTCCAGTTACAAAATTGCTTTTTAACCAAAGCTTCCAATTTTTGCGAATTTACACCGGCACCTGTTTTCCATCACGTTCTTCTTCCGGGCATAAAATATTAATTGAAGGTAAAAGCACATCTTCCAATACTTCTATATATCGAATGGAGTTAAACACTGGCGGAGATACTTGCACCAATTCTTCAGGTCCAGCGCTGCTCATCCATCCCCATACACCTGTGGACACACGCCCGCTTGTTGCTAACGGCATAACGCATCTTTGATTATACCTTTGGTTATCGGGGCGCCATAAAGTGACTGGAGCATCTTGTGACGATGAGAACGTCTTTTCATCAGAGAAAATCACCGACGACCAATCTTTGTCCAAATTATTATAACAGAAATCCAAACGCACTGCAGCATGACTCTGAAGAAAGTATACTTTTCCTAGTCAGTAATCTAGAATAAATTCCATTTTCATGTAAACGTCTCGATATTGTCTTTTCACTGCAATGGATTTGCAATCCCTCCTTAACTTGAACACAGTTAGTGAAAGGTGCATCATTTATTAAATTTACTATTTCTTGATCCTGTTTTATGGTGGCCACACGTGCCCTTCCACGACGGTGAGTCAACAGTGATCTTTCGCCGCCTTCTTCATATCGATCTCGTCATCTTCTTACTTGTCTTCCCTAAAATTACAAATAAAACCAATCTTATACAAATCCAGTTAAAAAACATGCAAAATATACAAGCAAAAATAATATGATCAAACTATGTAGTACACATACGTAACAAAATTACTTACCGATAAGTTACATCGACGGGACACTTCGCTTATTCAATAAACCAACAATAATTCCCCTTTGCTGTAACGAACTATCCGTTTGCATTAAGCGATGGGGCATATTTTCTGATTAAAATAAAGCTTCACAACATAGTTACGACAAAGTTATAACTGAATATTTAATAATCATATGTTCTATTTACACCCTATTTTCACAAAGCAACTTTAAATTCTATTGTTACTTGTAGTAATTACATGTAATTACTTGAATGGTATTGCAAATTAATTGACTTCCGGCTTAACCTTTGTGTAATATTCGTAATTGTTCTCCAAATATACCAGAATAATAGGAAAATACATTCTTATACTTTCTACATTGATTGATTTCGATTACATTCTACACAATTTGATAAGATAAATATTTAAATTGAATTGAAAAACGTTATAATTGCTAAAATTAAAACTGGTTATTTGGCATAAAATTTCCCATAGGTAGTTTTTTTAGGAAATCTAAAAATAAAATAATTCCAACTTATGAGAAATTGAATCCTAAAACTTTTATTAAAAAAACTCATTTATTTGTATTGTAATTTAACGAATCCTTTTCAATTTATTGGCTCTACACCGCGTCCTCAGGGGGTTTGGACCTGCTTTGTGAACAAAACAATAGAAAATCTACCTGACCAGTTTTGCATTTAAAAGGATGAATAAAATTTATGTGAATTTTTAAAACTACTTGGAGGATGGGCTTTTTCATTGACGCCGGGTATACGTGATATGCAGTTTGATTATAAATGCTAATTGATAAAAAGTGTTTAGCAAATGGTTTGACTTACTAAAAAATTCACCATAACAGTAGCGACGAGAAGTGGATTAAGTAATAGTAAAAGTGATTTTAATTTCTTTTTCCGCGTGTGCAAGAAAAATGGCGGATGAAGAAGTCTCGTTTGAGGAGGAAAGCATTAAGCATATTACAGTAATAGTAAAAAGAAAAAGTAAATAAGTTGTTGCCTTGTAATGGAAATAAAAATTGCAAGTTTTTTACAAGAGGTATTTGGATTCCCATACGAGTCGTCTGTTATCTGAAAAGAAATTAACCTATTAAAAAGCACGTCATTTATGTACGGAAATTGAAGTAATTATTCAAGAAGTTAAAGTGCTTGAGTTGAACAAGACTTAAATGTAATGTTTCTTGGTAAAAATAATCAACAAAGTAATTTCAGTTATAAAAATAACAATCAGTTTGTTGGAGAAGTAACCGTGATAGTTTTAGGAAACAGGTAAAGAACAACAGTTCCGAAAGTTATCGTAATAGTAACAATTTCAGTGGTAATAAGAACAGTAACCGTTGAAGTTCTCAATTTAGTAACAGGTACACCCGACGTCAATTAAAAATTCCAGCCCCCGTGACAATCAAAGAACGTATTATAATAGTAAGGTACTATTTCCATTATAACACGGAAACGTAGATATTCTCTTAAACAACCAGTTTGTTAATGAAAGAATTCTTATGAAAATACGTAATGCCTGGTTCGAAACTGACTTAAAAATCTGTTATATAACAAGAAGAAATGATCTTATTTTTATTGCATTATAATGGAATTAGATAATAAATTTAAATGTCATTATGATTCACTTTAAGGAACTTAAAACAGCTCCAAGTCAGTTGTTTTTCTTCACATGCATGAATTGATAATAGGAGTAATATATTTTTAATATGAATTAACTTCAATGAAACTGTTGCACAAAACTAAAAAATCAATTAATCTATGATATAATTAGACTGATTAGAAGAAATATAAATAATGCAATTGCAAATTGTTTTGATTTCATTATTTCCCTGATTATTATGGTGCTTGTTTTTTTTTCAATGTTAATTGAAAACACTACTAGCAAAAGAGGAATATTTATGAAATCGCATTATCAAGGACGTAATGGAAATTAAAAAGCGTCCTAATTGATAAAATAAAAACACGTTATTTGGCATATAATTTCCAATTAATTGTGATTTAAATATAAAAAATACTTTAACTCTATAGATCATTGATAGGCAGAAGTAACGCTAAAAATCGAATTAATATAAAAGTGGTAGTTTTTAAGTCAAAAATGAAAAACTGTTTTTAATCTTACCAAATTCCTTTTCTTTTTCCAACGATAAAAATGGAAATCAAATTTAAAAAATCGATTTCCTTCTATCTTTTATATTTATTATTAGCATTACACCAGAGTTAACTATTTAACTATAAGTAAACACGAACAACATATAACAAAATAATACTATCCAATCATAGTTTAATAATTAATATAAAATCCTTCATTTTCAATACAAGCCTGCATTCTTCGATGTACACTGTCCGTTAAAATTTGTTGACTATGCAATAAACCAAGAATAATTCCTCTTAGCTGTAAAGAACTATACGTTTGCTTTAAGCGTCGAGGCATTTTTTCTTATTATAATAAAGCTTCACAATGTAGTTACTACAGAGTCAAGACAGGTTATAACTGAATATTTAATAATCAAGTTCTCCTAATTAAGTATAATTACTTGAATGATATTGCAAATTAATTGATTTTCGGCTTAACCTTTGTGCAATAATTGAAAATAAATTATACTTTCTACATTTCGATTTCGATTACATCCTAGATAATTTGATAAGATAAATATTTTGATTGAATTGAAAAACGTTATAATTACAAAAATAAGAACTGGTTATTTGGCATAAAATTTCGCATAGGTAGGGTGGTATTATTTAATTTACACACATCCCAAATGCTTTTCTAAGAAACCGGAAACGCTAAAAATTTCAATTTAGGTTTTTTTTTAGGAAACCTCAAAATGAAATATAATGCCCACTTATGGGAAATTAAAACCTAAAACTTTTATAAAAAAAAAATAATTTTTTTGTGTTGCAATTTATTTATTGATTTAAATTTATTGGATCTATATCGCGCCCTGAGGGGATGTGGACTTGCTTTGTGCAACAAAACAATAGAAAATCTACCCGACCTGTTTCGCATTTAAATGGATGTACTACATTTATCTGCATTTTTTAAAATACTTGGAGGATGGGCTTTTTTATTGACGCCGAGTGTACCAAGAAGAACGTCAAACAGCGGTGATCTTGCTGCGGTGACCCACAAGTCAGAAGAAATTAAATTCATTGTAAATACTGGATTTGAGATTTATAAAAAATGTTCAGAAATCAAACAGTGATCAAGTCAGATGTTAAGTTAATAAAAGAAATTAAAAAGTAACAAACAAAATATACCCACGTACCACACAAAATTAGAAAACACCGAACGCGTTTCAATAGCTATGCTATCATCCTCAGCGGTCGACTAGGTTGTGTGGTACATGGTGATATTTTGTTTGTTACAGATCCTGCCATAGTTCCAGTGTTCCAGATTTTTCAAATTAAAAAGTATTTAATTTGTTCCCTTATTGGTAAAGATAGTAAGTAAATGTCACTAGCGGAAAGGTTGAATCAAATTTTATTTGATTATAGGTCTTCACCTGATACAGGAAGTAAAGCAACTCCTGCGGAGTTGATGTTAAAATTCCCATTTTGTAATCATTTATCAGTTATTCATCCTAAAAGAACTATAGTAAGTTCATGGTAAATGATAAAGTATTATTTTTTAATCCGATGAAATCAATGTTAAGGTGGATACCTGCTACCGTAATGCATGTTGTCTTACCTATAGTGTACCTTATTAACAACTGAACGGTCAATAAAAAGGTTTATGTAAAACATTTCAAAATTAGTCATTTAACGGATACAGTCCACCCTTTGGGTAGACCACTCAATTGGTGGGAATTAGAGGTAGGAGAACCTCATAGTAATCGTCAAGAAAATAATACTCATACTGAGGCTAATGAGGAAATTGTAACTAATAATAATAATAAACACAGTTCCCCTAGAATTCCTGTTTCAGCCTTTCGGCTAACTGGTCGAATTAGGAGACCACCTGTTCCTTTTTCTCCCTGACTTTGAAGGGGGAAATGTTATAGGGTTGTGACGTCATAAAAAAGATGACGGGGATTAGAGAAATGTATTGTACGTGATATGGAGAGTTGGACTATAAATATTAATAATAAAAAAATGTTTAGCAAATGGTTTGCCCTTTATTTAAATTAAGCTTAACCACCAAAAGCAACTTAAATTGTTAGAATCAAAATTATGAACAGATAATCAATGTTTGTTAATCGCCGATAAATATCGAAACCGAACTATACACCTTAACGAGATTGAGATGAATTGAGATGAACTGAGATGGACCGAGATGAACCGAGATGACTCGAGATGAACCGAAATGAACCGAGATGAACCGAGAGGAACCGAGATGGACCGAGATGAAACGAGATGAATCGAGATGAAGTGAGATGAAGTGAGATTAAGTGAGATGAACTGAGATGGACTGAGATGGACTGGGATGAACTGAGATGAATTGAGGTGAATTGAAATGAATTGAGATGAATTGAGATGAATCGAGATGTATCGAGATGTATCGAGATGAATCGAGATGAATGGAGATGAATCGAGACTAACCGAGACGAATTGAGGCAAACTGAGACGAACAGAAACGAATTGAGACAAATTGAGGCGAACTGGGGCGAATTGGGACGAAGTGAGGCGAACTCAGGCGAATTGAGGCGACCTGAGACGAACTGAGACGAATTGAGGCGAATTGAGGCGAACTGAGACGAACAGAGACGAATTGGGACGAATTGAGGCGAACTGGGGAGAATTGGGACGAATTGAGGAGAACTCAGGCGAACTGAGGCGACCTGAGACGAACTGAGACGAATTGGGACGAATAGGGACGAATAGGGACGAATAGGGACGAATTGAGACGAACTGGGACGAATTAAGATGAATTAAGATCAATTAAGATGAATTAAGATGAATTAAAACGAATTAAGATGGACTAAAATGTACTAAGATTTTGGTCCGTAGGGATGCTGGAGATGAGCTAAGATGCATTAAGATAAAAATGGCAAGGTGGCAGCCGAAACAGAGATGCTAAGATGAATTAAGAGTTTGATCCTTAGGGATGTTGCCGGGCCCCTTCTACTAACATATCAAAAAAACCCAAGCTTTAAACCTAACGTAATTACATAAAGTGGACGACGAGTGAAATTCCCTATACAATATGAAGATATGGTAGGTACAAATTTTGTTCTCACTTACGCTCTCATTTGCTGGGGTAATGTGGTGCTCATCAATTCGGAAATAATTACAAATTAAAAGTAATTTATGATAAAAAAAATTTTAGAGATGCAAATAATTCGTCACAACTGTAATTTTGAAGGATTGAAAAGTTGGTATTTTTACAAGTTAAAAGATCTTTAATTGTGGTATAAATCCCCAAGACAAATCGTATAAATCTCCATTTGTATCTTTTTTGCTAAGGTCTGTATTATCATTTTCTATAAAATAAACATTTGCTCTTAAAACCTATTAGATTTCAATAATAAAAATGATCACATTTAATGTCCTCTCCAAGATTAAACGTGAGATCAAAAGTTCAGTTTTGTGTGCTGCCTACCCTCTATTCCTATTTCTCTTAGAGCGTTTTCACACGGGGCAATATATCGCGCGCAATATATTACTGCAATATCGTTGTGTAGCTAAAGTACATGCTTTTAAATGAGTAATTTTCACACGCACGCGATGCGATATTTTTATGGTAGCAATAGTGCTATATCGCATTGACACGCAATATTCTCTACGGCTATCGCGCTATATTTTTTTTTGCGACGATAATACACGCACATGCAAGTTTATGCAGTATTCAAACAAAGTGCGATGTATAGTCACAATTTGTTATTTATCTTCCAAACAGTATTGCTAGAGGGCGTGTGCAGGTTTATTAGGTATTATTTTAATAATAATTTGTAAGTACACACAACAGTGTTTGTGATGCCGCAGATAACAAATTTGGGATAGCAAGATCCTCATTGAGCCCGAAGACTCATCTAGGAACGACTCTGGGAACCCAAAAAGGCCCTTCAACTGTCTTCGGTGCTGCACATGAAGACATTCTGGTAAAGTGGATAAAAACAATGGCGCGGTCTGGTTTCTCTGTTAGCAAAGAGACTTTGATGTATAGTGTTACTAAACTAGCCAAGGATTTAAAGCTATCTTACAAAGGTGAGACATTGCCCTCCGCACCAGTCAGAATTTGACTTCTATTCGAGGGGCAGTGAAAAAGGAAGACATAAATGCCTGGTTTAATGATGTATAGACGTACCTCGTTGAAAATAATATACAAGGTGTTATGGATGATTCTCGGAGTTTTCAACGCGAATGAGACAGCTTTTTTCTCAATCCAAAGCCGGAAAAAGTTCTGGCAATTATTTTAACATCTAATGCAGTCGGTGCAGGGATTCTACTATCCACTGCAAAACCCACGCCAAGCACTTGGGTTATTGGCAAATCGGGAAACGGCTGGATGACTCAAGAAATATTTTACGAGTATATAGCCAACAGTTTCGAGCCGTGGCTGACGGAGAATCAAATCCCCGACCCCTGTTCCCACTTACTTCAACGTATGGACGTTGCTGTCTTTCATACTTTGAAACAAACCAGGAGGCAAAAGGCAACAGAGTGGAGAATAGCCAACGAAGGCAGACAATTCCCAATACTACTGCAAAGTGTGCTCAGAGGCATAGAAATATGTGAGCTATGTCCATCCATGAAAAAATTATAGGTCTCGAAATTTTATTGCTCTTCACCCACGGTAAAAAGACATAAGCTACGTATTCATAGAATAACTCATGGGTCATCCACCCATTCACACTTTTTCCTATGGCCCAGTTTGATGGAAACGGCAATGCGATTATTTGTGGAATGCGAATGCACCTGTAGACAACCGTAGGAGGTGCTATTTGACCATCAGCATTTGCCGTTACCAGTACGGTTAAGTTCAATTTTTCATCGCTGCCTGAAGTAGTGTACACCGTTTTGCATCCTTTTTCTGACAAAACTTTACCTGGTTTTGGGTTACGAAAAAAAGCAGTTTCGTCTGTGTTAAAACACTCGACGAGTATCTTTTAAGATATTTAACACACCGTTCTCAGTCACGTAATTTTCGACCTCTGCAAACTAGTTGGAAATGTTTTCTGGACTCACATTTTTTCTCACTGTTGTGAGATTTTGACTCACGCGAAAGCTGATCTGTGGGTGTCTAACTGTACATTAATGTTATTCTCGGAACACCGTACTTCCGTACAGCTGTGTTATAAGAAATTCCTCTATTGACATCTTCAATAGCAGCCAACATACTCTTCAGAATAATTACGAAGTTTTCTTTTTGACATCTAAAAAAGAAAAGAACATGAATCAATTGTCGACACACTGTTCTAATTGTCGCACCGACTGTCGAATATAGGAGCGAAATTAATATTCCGTTTTTTTAACATTATTAATAACAGATTCACATTGTTCCTATAGTTGACATCGCTGTCGACTCTAGGAACATTGTTGTTTCACGTATCCTAAAGTCGACACCACGTGTTACGTGTATGTTTATAGTAAAAATAAGAAATATAATGTGTTTATAAGATAAACTAATTGCAATATACTTAGTGAAATATAACAATCGGTTAAAATACGAAGTAACTATATCTAAAAAAATTGTAAAAAAATACTCACTTCTTATTTGTTCCCTTAAAGATCACTAACAAAATGTCGTTCACCAGCACAGCTCACCAAATATCATCGATTTAAGCAAGAAAGCGTGGAAGTGTCTGCCACACGCGACGTTTTTAGTTCGCTAAACGTTCGCGACAAACCAACGGCGCATCCCGGGAACATTTAAATTCGCCCAATTATTTATTTTTAACATTTAAAATGTTCGTGTCGGCTAAGGGAGCAGTGTCGGAGACTGGTACATTTACCTTAATAGAAAAAATAAAAATAACACAGCTGTCCAGATTGTAAATAATCGTGAAGGCAAACAATAAAAGAAAGAAAGCCAATGACTCACCTTAATCTGTCCAATACCCTAATTTGATTGAATAACACTACACGTAACATTTTTAAACTGTTTTACACAATTTCCGCTACACTTGTTAACGCTGACTCCATGTAAATTTGATTCGCACTCGATAATTTACTATCATATTTACTTTTTTTTTTTAATTATTGACTTTGTATTTTAACTTAAACCTTATTTATCATATTTAACATTTCACTATTTTTTACTACTTCCTTGTGTATCTCCTTGGTGACATGTCTATTATACCGTTTTATAATATATGCCACTATAATTACTATTATTAACATTATGACTACAATTATACCCAATTCTTTCAATGTGAACACTTTCTCATCTTGATTTTGATTCACACTATTAGTTAATGCACCGCTGTTTCTGGCTTGCATTACTAAGACTTCGTCTTTCTTTTCCTTAGAATTATTTGTTCCCATTATAACGCTTTTCCTACTTTGTTATATTATTATAAAATAAGATATGTTAACGAAATTTTACTGCTTCCCATTACATTATTTAAATTAACTTTTTTTCTGTACATGCCTTCTTCCCAATTAACATTACACATTTTGCACGTTGTCATCTTCGCAGGTAGCGTCTCGGCATTGGATTAGCCGTACTGGCAAGGACCGCCATGTTGTGCAACCTTGGTCCTGTAGGGTTGCACTTGGAAGTTGGTGTATAATGAATTAAATAATTCATAAAGATCTAACGTTTACTAGTTAACACTATGTAGCTTGATATACTACTAATGACTAGTAATGACTAACTTAAGTAACTAACACTCCTTTATATCTTTTAAATGTGTTACCTACTTATTTCATTACTACAGGTTGCTTGCTTGCATTTACCTTTGTTCATAACGTAACTAGGTAACACCATTTAATGTTTACTACATACTGCTTAATAATAGAATTGCAATAAATATTATTACAATATCTAATTCGTATCAAGGGCACATCAGATGTACTCATCCTAAAGTAATTAGAAAACTTTTCTTCTTTTCCTGTAATTGGTCAAAAATGTGTAAAATGCACCCTTCACCCTGTAAAATAGGGTGCACCCAATATTCTCTATTTTGCTTTTTCTTTTGGTTTCGTTAATATAACAGAGTTAGTAATAAAGTCTTCTCTCCAACATGTTTCAAAACTAAGTGAGAAAAACTGCAACACCAGATAAATTGTAGCAATTTTTTCTAGTGTGAAAACCATTTGCAATATATCGCTTACAAAATCAATTAATTGCGCACGGTATATTGCTTCCTGTGAAAACGCTATTAAGGTATATAAAAGTTGAACATAAAAATGCGCCATCTATTAGAACTTTTTGAAACTAAAATATACTTCTAAGGTGAGGAATGTAAAACCTTCCGCTGTCATAATAAATGCATTGCTGTAATGTTTAACTGCATTAATTTTTAAATGAGGGGAATGAAAACAATTATGGCATAATTGTGTATAAAAAATTACTTACCTCAACTTTACTTCGCACAGGTGACTTCTTTGGCTTATAGCCATCATTTTGTTTTTTCAAAAAAGCTGTCAGACAAACAATTGTCCTACACTTATGTTATAATGTTTATCATTCAATAAATAGTAAAGTAATAAATACTTTACATCACAGCACGTGCAAGATTGTTTACATAGAATAAAATTGCTAATAATACTAATTCGCCTGCATACATATTGTTCAGGAATGCTCAAGATAAATTTAATTAATACTTGCGGAAGTTTCTAAAGTTTGAATAAACAATTTTAGAAGCAGCAAACTTTCAATCAAAAAATGTAGGATATAGTGCAGCTCTCTAACAACATGTAGTCCTCGTGCAGTAACATTGCTCTTTATGCATGTCACTTTCGGAGATTATAACATAAATTACTCTTATAAATACATAACGTAAAATTTCCTTATTTCTGCGTAACATTTACAAAAACCATAAATACTTGAATTTTTGTAATGGTGCATTTTAGTTCGTTATATTATTGTCAACAATGCGGTAACAATAGTAACTAAGTAAATTATTGATGAGTACATCCACTGGTGTAAAAATTCAAGCATAGTTACATGTATACTATATTCTAATGAATTACAATTCTTTATGCAAATCAATGTAATACTAACAAACTAATCAGTAATTATAAGTGACAAACCTTCATTTACTCGTGCTCCTCCCCTTGCAGTTTCAGCGCTCACTACAAGTAAATCCATATCTGGATCATATTGAGTTGGACCATATGGATCAGCAATAGGAACAACCTTAATATCTAATTCTGGGCATATATCACTTAAAAACTCTGCAACAGCATTTAATCTAGTTTCTAAAGGTTCAGTTAGTTCCCACAGAGTTTTTCCTATAAGTGTTGATCAAGCATAAATGTGACGTGATATAACACAATGTACCTGTTAACATGTTTTCTTTTGTAACACCAACAGTTATTTGGGATGAAGCTCGGAGAGCAGCTTCTGATAATAAGATCTTATGGGCAACATGAATCCGATCAAAAGTACCACCCAAAACTGTGTGTTTATATACATTTTTATTGGATGGTGATTCTAATAATTCTGCAGCTTGATTAGTACTAACTGTTAAAACATTGCAGTCTGAAGATAAGTTGGCAATATTTGATTTTAAAAAACCATCAATTTCATTATCATTGTATTTTTTATCAAATATAACTAGATCAATGGCATTAAGGGTTTGTATTTTACGCAAATTGTTATTCTTTAATGCAGATAATAAAACTCGGACATCCAGTCCCTTGCAATTATTAGCTGCCTACAAATGTAAATTATTAGTTAGTGTCAAAAGATAATGTTACATATACTTGTGAGTAAATACTGCAAATTAATGTGCTATACATTGGCCATGATGTAAACAAATTGGAATGATAAGAAAGTGGTCCGCTTAATGCAGACAGTAACTGAATATACAAAGTTGTCCTTACTTTATTATGAATAGTACTTAAAATTTTTCCAATTTGACTTGGATTTGATACAATTAATAAACAAGTTTTTGGTAACATTTTCTGTTTATGGAAATTGTATAGAACCTAACCTCACAGTTTTAAAGCATTAAAGATTAAATTAAAGTGTCATTGTCACGTTTGGGCAGTGTTCATTAACTTTTGTAGGAAATACATTCAACGCGAGATAGCATATTAATATGGCATCATTGTACATAATATGTAGAGGGTTATTCCAGGGGAACTTGAAAAAATTTCAATATTGAAAATTATTGAATATTTTCAATATTACAACTAGGACTGGGTATATATGCTGTAAAGATAGAGCACATATGCACCAAAATATGCTAGAAAATTTTACTTATATTTGCACATCACGTGCTAACGCTACACGCACTCTTATACAGGGTGTCCGCGGGGAACTACAAAGAGTTCGCATACGTATTCTTTGAACAATTTTAAGCAAAAATGATTATGTACAATTTCTCCCAATTCCTAACCGCTAAGGAGATATGGGCGGTTGAAGAAAAATGTAAAGGTAAGTAAAGAGAATACTCTTAACAGCTGCTTAAAGCTTGTATGACACTACGCAAGTTCTTGTACAAACTCTAGTACCATTTCTTGTACAGGAAATTCTGAATATTTAAATCTTGTTTAAGTGATTGTTCCTGTTTGATACTTTACAATTTCTTTTACAAAAAACTGTACCTAACTGTACAATTTATTGGTCAGGTTTTTTGGCGCGCAATATAGAGTGAGTTTGATATTTTCTTTGTTTGTGACAATACGCCTCTGCGATCAGTGCGATCTTTAAACAATTTTATAATGATTACCAAGGAAGATATACTGTTGATTACAGCAAGCACTGTATTTTTATTTATGATGGCAAAATACAAAAAGAAGGGTAATAAGGGTAAAAAAAGGTTATGGAGTAGACCTTGGATTCGAAGAAGAGACGAAGGTGAAGGCTCCGGTGTACTGAAAATGTTGCACAAAGAACTAAAAGTAGAAGATTCTGCAGCTTACCATAACTTTTTACGAATGACAAATACTCAATTTGAATTTTTATTAAACAAAATTAAAATTGTTATTGAAAAAAAATATACACATCTGCGAGAAGCTGTCTCGGCTAGTAATAGGTTTGTCGTAAGTAACTGCATGTTAATACAAAGGTTCCAAATTCTTGTTGTTTCCACATTAGAGGTTACGCTAAGATTTTTAGCTAGTGGCCAAACTTACAGGTCGTTAATGTAAGCAACGAGGATACATGAATCGACAATAAGCAAGTTTGTACCAGAAGTGTGCATAGCAATTTTTAATAAATTGAAGGAAGATTATTAAAGGTAAACATCTATTTATGGCTCTTAGATTCTCATTGTAAATAAGTAATATTGTATTTATTAGACCCCGAATACAACAGAAGAGTGGAAGAATATTTCCGAGGAATTTAATTCTCTTTGGCAATTTCCCCATTGTGTTGGTGCTCTAGATGGAAGACATATAAAGTTTAGGGCACCACTTTCAGAGGGATCATATTTTTATAATTATAAAGGTCACTCTATTGTTTTATTGGCATTAGCTGATGCCAGATATAGATTTACATATGTAAATGTAGGGATTAATGGACGCATAAGCAATGGAGGAGTGTTTCAAGAAAGTAATTTATCAAAAGTCCTTTCAAAAAATTTGTTGAACTTTCCAATGGCATCACCATTACCTGGAAGAAACCTTAAAATTCCATTTGTCATTGTTGCAGATGATGCATTCCCTTTGTCTACAAAATTAATGAAGCCCTATCCATTTCGTAACTTAAACCACGATTGTAAAATTTTTAATTATAGACTTTCTAGGGCACGTCGAATCATTGAAAATTCATTTGGAATTTTGGCCAATAGGTTCAGAATACTATTGAATCCCATTAATTTATCCCCCGTAAAAGTTGAATTAATAACACTGACCTGCGTAATATTACACAATTTTAAATTTTCTTATAACGGAAAATAATAATTATTTTGAAACACCTGTTAATGAAGCTAGTAGCAGCATACGTTCGACAGAGTTGATTAAAATTGGTAAACAAAGCTTGATAAAATCAACAACGACGGCTCAGAAAGTTCGGGATGAACTTAAAAATTTTTTCATATCTAACGAAGGAAAAGTCACATGGCAGGAAGAAGCAATACAGAAACACAATATGTAATTAATTATTTTAATTTTGTAAAAGCTGTAATACAGAATTCTTACTCGGAGTTTTCTAATATATACGCATTGTTAACAGCATTTTGAATTTGTAATTTGTAAATCGTCACATAGGACCCCGCACACCTCTTATGGGTTTTTAGACCACAGTCAAATTTAATGAAATTTTAGTATGTTATAGACTAAAACTATCTGAACAATATTTGTCATGGGACTAACTTAAAATAATGGCTAGTTTTTGATATACAGTTAAAGTAAAAGTGCATAATAAGAATAATGGCTGTCCAGTGGGCTTTAACATTGATATACGCAAGTGTTACCATTACATATTATACTTTTTTGTAATTTTTATTATTCTGTACTTTCTAACATTTTATACAGGGCGTTTCAACAAAAATTAGTATTAAAATTAAATATGGTTATTTACATGATAGAAAGTGGAACTTATACATAAAATAAACAAGCTAATATTTACATGATTTATATACAAGAAACGGAACATTTAGACGGCAGCATGTCTGTTTAAAACATCTTGAGTAGCGGCTAGCACTTTGGTTTGCGGTAGCCTAATAACTTCTTCGTGCCTTGCATAGCCCAAAAACCAAATAACTGCCGCTATATGTACACACATTCCTATAGTTCGCGCTCCTGTTTTGCATTGGCAATAGTAGCCAAATATAGGACCATCTTCTTGTTCAGCATCATTATCAGGAACAGGGTTATAGCTAATTATTATTTGATATTTAATTTGATTTCTATGTCTAGATCTAATTATAAGCCGAACGAGATTTAATTCGTTGAACGCCGTATCAATTTCGAAAAAGTGGTTGCCCAGTTGGTGATTGTTATCCTGTATATAAGAAGGTGCTAGTTTCAGTTGGAAAGTTCCGTAAGTTATGCGTCTTAATTGAGCTATATTTAGAAAATGAAAAATCTTCTAATTGGTTTTGTTCTAAAGGTGCCCATCTGCCGTGCCGCCTCAACAAGCCTTCATTTTCCGCTCTAGCTTGTACATGGTTAGGTTCGTTCACCATTTGAAGCATTTCTTGTGCTAGTTCTTCATTTGCTTCTTCCATATGTAATGGAGGATGGTAGCGGTTTATTAGGGCACAGGCAACACGGAAAAATGTCCGCAAATTGGGTATTTGGGCAATTGAAAAGCAGTTACGAAAAATTTTAAATATTGACTGAACGTGTCCGTTTCGAGCTTCTACTACCCACCTTTGCTTAGTAATAATTCTGCTAACGTTGGCTTCTGCAGTTGGCAATTGACGTCTACCTTCTAGCGCTGGTGGAATTTGCACAGTTATGCCAATATTATTTAAAAATTCCCGAGCATCTCGGTAGCCTCTATCCACAATCACAACATCGCCAGGTTGCAGCCAGTGTCTTAGTTCTTGATCCTGATTATATTGGTATCTTAATATACTCGCATCATTATTTCTTGGGTCGGAAAAGTATGGACCATGAACATCCAAAATATATCCATCTGGGGCAACAACTAGCACTGGCTTAATAAGATGGCAATGTTTGTCAACTGAATAGGACTGCCTGAGGGTCTGAAAAATTTTGCTACGCTCTATGTTAACAAAAGTGGCATCGATACAAATAATGGCTTTTGGGTTTTCAGGTTCCTCTTTTTTTTTAACTTCTCTCCTTCTTCCGTAAATATTAACATTCGCACAAAGGTTGAACAATTCCCGAAATTGATCCCTGTTTAAGGATGACAGCGCACTTAGCTCCTCATCACTGAAATTGTTTTCATCCGAAAAAGTTTCATTTTTTGTGTTACTTTCTCGTATTGTTGTCAACAACTGATCCAATTCTGCCCCTTTTAAATTGTATGGCTTTTTAATGAACCTTATACCATTTTCTAATGGAAAAAGTAATAAACCATTCGCATCAAGATGGACAGGACAAACCTTACAAATACGAAGTATGTATACTCCCTTTCGCATAAAAATCTTTGTCCTTGCCTGTCCTGATAAATGTTGAATATTTGCAGCATTATTGCATATTAAACAATGACTAGCACTATATTTTAGAGGAAGCTTCATAATTGTTGGATCTGGATCATTTTCATAGACCTGAATTTCATCTATGATGCCTTGATTGCAATTTGTACATAGCCTGGTTACCATTTATGTCCATTGGCGGAAGTGAAAGTTCCTGTCGTCTTCTCTGAGCAATATTTATCTTCCGGTCGGCATTTTGTCGTAAAACGGTCATTTGTCTGGGATTCCCCACTATTTTACATACATAACACTGAAAGTTTAATCGAAAAGCCATTTTAATGCAAACTTAAATAATGACTTTAAGGAAACTTAGTTACAGGTGACATTGTCATTTTAAGTAACTGGTTGTTATTAACAATAGAAAGTGTAGATATGTATCAGGCTTATGGCAATATCTGTAATTTTTAATAGTATTAACTACTAATTTTTATTAAAGCACCATGTATAGAATGATAGAAAGTACAGAATAATGAAAAATTACTAAATAGTATAATATGTAATTGTAACACTTGTGTATATCCATGCAAAAACTCACTGAAAAGCCATAATGCTTATTAGGCACTACCACTTTAACGCCCCTTATATCAAAAACTAGCCATTAGATTAAATTGGTCCAATGACAAATATTGTTCAGATAGTTTTAGTCTATAACATACTAAAATTTCATTAAATTTGACTGTGGTCTAAAAACCCATAAGAGGTGTGCAGGGTCCTTTGTTGATTTTTAATTTTTCGCATTTTTTTACCAATATATGTTAGAAAAATATCAATATAGTCTTTTTCTTTCTCCTCGTTGATTCTTGATGACATAGAATTGGCCATTTTTGAAATAGCAGCAGATGCTGTTTCCATCGCTACATCCTGCGGTGTGTTTTGCTTTTGCTTACGTTTTCTATTGTTGAGCATTTCAACAGTAGGGAATGCGTTGTTACTTGTTGAAGGGGTGATCGGTGTTGCTGCCCTTGCCGATTCATCAGGAATGATTTCACTATCGATATCGTCATCTTCATTAACAGTCTTTAATTAAAAAATAAAGAATCTATTACTTTTTATTCCTTTAAGATGACAATAAAATTTTAAAGGAAGTTAAAAATATAATTATGTATTACCTTACTTCGTTTAAAAGTGCTTGGGATTGTTCGATTTCATCATCTAGATCTATGGAATCGGTCACTGTACGCGGTTGAATTCCACTTCCCAATAAAAATTGTAAATTTGTAAAATAATATAAATTGGGTATGTATATCTAAACATGATGTAGCTTAATAAAAGTTTAAGATTAATGACTCACATCATCAAAACCGCTACCACTTTTGTTTGATGAGACTACCTTCTTTTGTTCTTGCTGAAATGTAGTTCGCAATGCATTAAATTTCGTCTTAATGTCATGCACAGCGGTTTCGGGTCTTATTTTTTCAAGTTCCATTTGAACTTGAAGTAAAGCACTGTTACCATATATACACTTATGTTGTTTATATAATTCAATTAACTGTATCGCTTGATCTTTTGTCCACGACATCGTATTACCTATTCCTATTACAAAGCAATCCAATACTAATGAAATAGTTTTTCAGTGGTTTAAACCATGAACTGAAGTTTAAACTTAACCTCACTGTGCAAAAAGAACAGAAAAGTAACAACATAACATAAAATTTTCTACTGCGCCGAAAAATTGCGCACATCTTGTACAAGAATTTGCATCTGTGCTATATTTTTGTACAAGAAATTGTACAAACGTGTGTGACATTATGAAAACTAAATCTGTATAAGAAACTCTACCAAAACTTGTACAAGAACTTGCGTAGTGTCATACAGGCTTTAGGGTTCATGTAACTTTCTTCGAACTGGTCTCCTATTGTACCACAACCCCAATAATCACGTTAGCTAAAGTCCCGGCGCCCTGTGATACTGTCTTGCATATCAAGCTGGAAGCCGCAGTGATGTGTCAACAAAGGGATATGACCCGCAGGTGTTGCGCAAGGGACTCATATACTTATTATACGTACATGATGGGACTAGGTCGGCCATCTTGGTTAATGCACTCTGTCAAATTTGTTTACGTGTCGTTTGTTGAGATATTTTTTGGATTAATTTTCTAGTTTTTGGCATTTTAAAAGTTTTACAGTGCTCCTAATATTCTATACTGATGGCTTCATGCGTGATACGTGTCTGTACAAGCAATGAACGTGTGGATAAAAAGGAACCCACTGGAATAACTTTTCATAGGTTAGTATAAACATTGTACAGAGTCGTCTTCAAAAAAATTATTGATACTTCCATAATATGCATCACTATGTTTAGTTTTGTAAATCAAGTACAATTCGTTTTTTTATTTTTTCACATGTATAGTCCGTATAAATTTAATTTTGAACAATCTGCCATAAACTCTAGGAGTATAGTATGTAGTGATTATGGAATAAAATATATAACTGGTAAATTTTAATGTTACATAAGATAATTAAGGTAATATTGTTGCAGATTTCCCAAGGAAGCTATCCGGAGAATTAAATGGATCCAGTTTGTGAACAGATTAAATTGGAATCCTTCCAAATATAGCACAATATGATCCAAACATTTCCTGGAGGAGTACATTGATCGGACATCTGTAAGTTGTGTTCGCCTAAGAGAGAATGCCATTCCTACTATTATTGATGAACCTCAGGTAAATAATACATCATAACTATTACTATTATAGAACCTTTTGATTTTGTTTTCACTTTATTTAATTTTGTTGGTGGTACACATTTAAACATTTAATATCTTACAAGTAGTAATGAAAACACAACAAATAGGTATTAAAAAAAGATGTACTATTGTGAAATTGCTTTCAGCACTTGTGCATGTTTTCATTACTAGTTATAATGACTATATTTCATGAAGTAAGGGTTTCAACAATTAAAATTGTAAGTTTTTATCATTAGTATAATTTACAAGTAAGCTCTGTTGCAAGAAGGTGACAAAAATATAGCAGATTATTTTTTTTACAGGTATTAAGGATTAATGATGACCGTAAGATACGGGTGCTATCTAATATTCTAGTACGTCCCCCCATTATCACGGAACCTGATTTTGAAAGACCATCAACGTCAACATCAGCTGCATCAACCATAGTTTGTGAGACTCCAAGAAAGGGGTATTTAAGAAATAAGTTGTCTATATCACAAACAATTAGCTCTAATAGAAAACGACAATTGCGAAATGTGAGGAGGCAATTTTTGAGAAAAAGGAAACAAATTGCAAATATAAGTGTGGTTATAAAAGATTTGAAGAAAAAGAAATTTATCGAAGAAGAAACTTTGGACCTTTTGAAAAAATTAGGGGGCCCAAAGGAACTTCTCTTAAGGGAGGTTAAAAAAGCTAAGATGCAATCTTTACCAAAAAGTTATTCAGAAGAGCTAAAGGTGTAACACTGCATTACTATTCTCCTGCTGCCTATAAATATGTTAGAAGAGTATTCGATACATGTCTACCCCACTGTAGGACACTCAGTAGGTGGTATCAGGCTGTAAATGGTGAACCTGGATTTACAGCTGAGGCATTTGCTGCTCTTAAGCTTAAAAGCAACACAACTGAAAATAAAATTATATGCAGACTTATTTTTGACGAGATGTCAATACGTAAAAAAGAAGAATGGGTTCCAGGACAGCAATGTTATGGATATGTGGATATGGGTACAGGGTTAAGCCAGCAAATTGTGGCTAAAGAGGTTCTCGTCTTTTCATTAAATTGTATTAATGGTAGCTGGAAACTTCCTGTTGGACATTTTTTGACTGCAGGTACTACTGGAGAACAAAAAAAGGGATTAGTATTAGAGTGCTTAAAAAAATGTCATGACGTTGGCATAGAGGTTGTCAGTTTAACATTTGACGGTACTCCATCCAACCTCACTATGGCCAAATATTTAGGTTGCATTTTAGATTATAACAACATGATCACTACATTTAAACATCCTTGCACCAATCAAGATATTTACATAATTTTAGATCCTAGTCATATGATCAAATTAATTAGAAATACTCTTGGAGAAACGTTCTCTCTGGTAGACGATGACAATAAAATAGTAGATAGGAGATATTTTAAAGAACTCCACAATTTACAACAAAATGAAATGTTTCATTTGACAAATAAATTAAAGTCTATAGTCATATCTACTTCGGCAGAAATAAGATGAAAGCCTCCTTTGCGACCCAATTGTTTAGCGAAAGTGTGGCAGTAGCTTTAGAATTTTGTAATAATCAATTGTCTTTGCCTCAATTTATTAATGTAGAACAAACAGTTAGATTTGTTAAGATAATAAATAAATTATTTGATGTGCTAAATTCCAGAAATATCCTACAAATTGGATTTAAAAAACAATTAAAATTGGACAACTATAAAGATATTGAAGAATTTTTAGATATAGTTGATAAATACATCAGTCAATTAAAAACACATACAAATGGTACATTAATGTTAGATTCTGAAAGATATACTGGCTTTTTAGGTATAAAAAGTTTAAAAATGCTGTTTAAAGAACTAATTGCATCAAGACAGTTACAGTTTTTGCCGTTTTACAAATTCTCACAAGATCACATAGAATTACTTTTTAGTTCAATTAGATCGCAAGGTGGATACAATAATAATCCTAGTGCCAGACAATTTCAGTCTGCTTATAAAAAGCTTTTAGTGCATGTAGAACTCAGTGAAAGTTTTCATGGTAACCGTATTCCCCTGGAGCACCTCAGTATTTTAAAATGTCAACCTTTACAGCAAATAAATATAACTTCGAGAAACCACAAATTATTTAATATCGAGGGCATTGAAAGTTTGCCTGACTCTATAGATATCGATCATAATTATTGTGCTAATCCCTTTTCTGAATATTCAAAGTACATCATTACATATTTAGCAAGTTATGTTGTCTTCGACATACAGAAATGACTAATATGTGAGCAGTGTTTAAGTGTTTTAGTTAATGAAACAAAAAATCTATATCTCTTCTCTTTTATTGATAGAAAAAACAAGAAAAATTTACAGTACCCATCTGAAGATGTAATAGATATTTGTTTCACTGCTGAAAAGCTTATAAAACAACTACTTGTTTCCAGTGCTATCACATTTAATACAGAAATAATGTCGAGTTATATATTAAAACAATATTTCAACACAAATATTTTTCGTAATTTAATTAATCATAGTTTACAGCAATATATTTTAAATAATCATAGGAATTTATTAATTAAGGCAATAGCATGTAGATATATAGATGTAAGAAGTATTATATATATATATATATATATATATATATATATATATATATATATATATATATATATATATATATATATATATATATATATATATATATATATATATATATATATTGAGATGGTTAGATATAAGTTTAAGACAGGTATTTGAGTGTATAAGCTTGTAATTCTTATATTGGACAATTTGAGATCAATTACAGTATATTTACACTGCATTTTTTGAAATATTTAGTAAACGAGTAAAAGAAATTGATTTGATTTGATGAAACAGGCTTGATAAGATTTGCACAAGTTTGTTCATTCATAAAAAGCATTGTGCTATGTAAGAAACATGTCAGGAAGGTTAGATGGAGTTATATTTGTAAGTACGATTAAGTTCGTAGAAAATATTTCATTAAATTTACAGTTCATATAAAGTATTTTGGCATTTGGGTATTTTACAGATGTTTAGCACACAGTTTAGATTTATGATTATATTAGGAACATGTTTTAAGTCAGGTAAAATGCTAGAAAGATTTAAAAATTTAAGAAAGGGTTACGGTACGGACATGATTTAGTTGATACTCACAACATTAGTGTATATAAAAGTGTAACAGAAGAAGTAGTGCATAGTAAACATTAAGCTCGATATAAACAACAATTTCACATATGAATATTTTACATACAAATACATTTTGTGTAAAATTTTTAAAGAAATGTGTTTAACAATATGGATTGTTGAAGTGACAAAATTTTAAACGTTACAATAAAAGTGAACATTGGGGATGTTGAAGACAGATTTAATAAATTATTAGAGTAACAATTTGAATAATTTGGACGTTAGATACGCAAATTATATGAACATTTAAATAAAGTTAGGTTAAGTTTTAATTTTAAACTTTTTTGCAAATTTATAGTTTTATAGAATAAGTTGAGCTTAGAATAAATTATTAGTGTAATTAATAGGAGGTTTTCATCATTTCCATGTAGTAATTTACTTTGTACAAGTCATTTAAACATAAAATTATGAAAATGGGGTTAACTACATATATTTCCTATATGAAAAAGAATTTTCCTTTAAATTTAAGATATTTGAGTTTAAATAAATGTTTTCCAATTCAATTTTTCGTGCAGATCACGAATATGTATTTAGTTTAAATGTAGAAAGTAGGATTTTGTAGATATAAGTAAATTTAGATTAGAATAAGTCAAATCGTCCATTTTTGAACAGATATATGTCATGTGAGGTATCATTTTATGCGGAATCATGCACAGATTTCAATTCTGTTTTCAAAATGTAAATCAAAAGTATATTAAGAAAGTTATAGCATAATTTATATTTTAGATAGGTTTTCAAATTTATTTAAACCAATCACAGACTTACTTTGTATTGAAAGAAAAAAATTGAAATTTTTGTAGCTAACAGGATAGTATATAAGGAATTGATCCTGAAACGATCTCTCTCTTTCATTTGTTTTTCAAAGTTTTAATTTTTATGACAAAGATCAAAGTGTTGTGTTTTGTGTTAACACGTAAGTTTCAAGTCACGTTTACTTTCGGAAATTTTGAAATGTGTTTAGTGAAGAGCCGAGAATTCAGAAACAATTGTTCTTCACCTACAATCATAAATAAAGTTAGGTTACCGATAATTTTCCATTATAGTAAAGTTTGTTGCGATTCAAGTTTAACGTTTTTAAAATTCGGTTGTTGTATTTTTGTTTTGGTTATGTTTGTCGTAAATAAATATTATTCAATTTTTCTGGATTGATGTTTATTTTCCTGGTACGACATAATAATAAACGATATTCCATATCGGGTTCTAAAAACAAAAGAGAATTAACAATTAAAGATTTACAACCTTAAATATAATTTTAAACCGAAAATTATTTAAACATTTTAACACAACATTTAAATAAATCATAATAAATAACTCAGTGCTTGGTTGAAGTTATTTAAGCAAATTTAAATAACGATTACCAAAAGAAATTCACCATTTAACCGAGATACGTTGATAAAAGTTGGAAGTACATGCAGCAGCAATTGGAACAACGAATCAATAACATCGATCACATACGGGAAGGAGCCTACCAAGTTTGCATATGGAACCAGCCGAATGAATACATCCTTTTTGAAAATATGCCGATACACATGTGAGTCAATTTATAATAACCCTTAAATTTGTATCCATTATTTGTGTAATTTCCTGCATTTGTGTTTCATGTATAGGTGTAAGTGTTTATGCAATAACGGTGTAAACATCTGTAAAACAATTAAATTTTTATTCTTCTACCAACATTTCAATTTTAATTGTAAATTTATTAGATTCACGTTTTTAAGAATTTTCATTTAACAGTTTGTGATTTAATTTCAGTTAAGACGCTACGCAGCGTTATTGTGCAAATTTTAATAAGGTCTATTTCACATACAAGCTATTTAATATAACGTGGAATTTACATAATAAAGAACCATTTCATAATTCCACTTGTACTTCTAAATGCAATTAAATTCATATATAAAAAAAATTAAATTCATATCAAAGTGTAAATTATAATTTTATTTTTCCAACAAATCTAAATGAATCCTATCCCCTACATTCATTAAAGAATATAGACATTACAATATATATATATATATATATATATATATATATATATATATATATATATATATATATATATATATATATATATATATAAAACAAATAATCTTTAAGTATAAGACATCAAAACTATAAGCTTACACTGTTTAGAGAACAGTAATTAGTAATGTTAATTTTATTATATATGTGAGTCTTGTCTTAAATAAATACTTTTGTTTTGTGCATGACATATTTTGAACAATGCCTTTAAAGATTTCAATCAAATAATTTAAGTTGTTTTTTTCTTTATTTTTCTTATTATTTTTAAGTTTTATTTTAATTTACTGGTTTTATTGGTTATTTACTATATTCATTATATTATAGAAAGCAATGGTTTTGTTGACTCTTTAATTGTAAATATTACTCTGTAAATAATTACATATCTGTACTGTTTTAGGCTTTCACGGTTATCAAAATCAGGTACCTGCCTTTTAGGAGTGTTAACAGAGGTGAATATATGTTACTCGACGTTTCGCCAGAACCAGTGTCTGGCATTTTCTGTCACTCTTTGGCGAAACGTCGAGTAACATAAATTCACCACGGTTAACACTCCCAAAAAACCAGGTATAGTGCATTTCACGAGTAATTAGACCTCTGCAATATGGACGCCATATAAATTTGTCATCAAATAAAGCGCGGGAGCACTCATTGGCGTAGTACCTTTTGTCATATAAAAAAAAGTGAAAAACTTATTTGAATAAATTTATTATTAACAAATTCGCCATCACCACGCTCACCTAGTATTATTATTATATACTATTTTAACTATTTTAATACAAATTAAAAAAAATGAACAAGTATGCAGTAAATTATTTTTTATTAATAATTATTGCGTAATTAAAAATGGCAGAATTATAAACATTTAAAATAAATTGTCTATCCACTCATCGTCTAGGTCGGCATCGTCTTCTGGTGACAAACATATATTGAAAGTAATGTCACTAACTAAACTAAATCAAGCACTCGTTCGTTTTCCCAGTGCTCTAAAATAATTTTATTAGTGTGGTTTATATAATTTTCCCATTGAACATCTGAAACACTTTCAATAGCTTGCCTCTAAGTCTTTAAGGGATCTTTATATTTCAAAACCGTACATCTGATAATACCAAGACATGTTGCTGTGAGTAGAAGGCGGGAACCTTAACACATCTGGCAACACTGCTTGGATTTGACGTCACAAGACCGCCTACGTGGGGGGCCGCATTTTCAACCCTTATTTTTACTCGCTTACGTGTAGGGCGTTTTTTTCGTCCCTATTTTTACACATCCACGTGTGAGACCGTATTTTCTACCCTATGGGTCAACCCTAATTAAAGCTTTTTGATTTTAATGGCATACGTGAAGGACCGTATTTATTACCCTTATTTTTTATGATTTCTTTTGGGGTTATTTTTAAACCTTATGGTTGTATTAAGGACCTTTTGATAGCTAGGACTTTTTTGTGGTTGCTAACGTGAGGACTGTATTTAGAGGGTGGGGGCTGGTCTTGGCTTGGCTTAGGGCTGTATTTAGGGGTGGGGGCTAAACTGGAGACTGGGGCTGTATTTAGGGGTGGGGTTGGAGCTTAGGGTTCTATTTAGGGATGGGGGTCTGGGGCTGTATCTAGAGGTAGGGTTGTTTTCTGGTAATTATCTTCAGCCTTAATTAAGGCGCTTTTGGTTGGGGGTGTATTTAGGAATTGAGCTCAGACTAGGGGTTGGACTGGATTTGGGATTGGTCTTGGTTTTGGTTAGAGCTATTTTGGCGGTCCCTAATTAAGGTCCTTTTCGTTGTATTAAGATCAGTACAGTCCTGGAGGTTAGGCAATTGTGTATGTTCTTTTAAATGCTATCTTGTATATGTATAGAACATTTTTCGATTTGTTCTTGGTCCTTTGCCCCTTGCTGTAATTGTATGTGAGCCCTAACCTAATTTTATAAGACAGATATAAGAACATTGCCCTATAATGACACCCCTAATGCAATTGCCCTAACTTAATCTTATAAGACTTGTCTTGACCCCTGCCTGAGATGTACCTTAATTTTGAATTTGTGATTCCATCTAGTGGTGTATTTTAAACTAGCGAGTATTTTCTGTAAAAGTTGATCATGCACGACTAGCTCTTACTCTCTCTTTTGACTCTTTCTCACTCACACGGAAACAAATTAATTAATTAACAAATCGTTAATGTCATGTACAACGAAATAAGAATTTTATTAAGACAATAACACATAACAACTTATTTTATAATACTTTTTCTACTTGAATATTAAATTTGTTGTTTTCCCTGCTGGTCCTAAAAGAACTGAATGAAACGTCTTTTAATCTTGAGCTACTCATTAAATTGGTATATGCGTTGATCCTCCGCCTTGAAATACTTGTAGAAACGGTTAAGTAGCACACATTTAAACTCTACCAGTTCAACAGTAACCTTTCCCCATATTTGTTGGTACGAGTCTAAGATTGAGTATTTTGTATTCAACACCAGCTCCAATAGTACTTAATATTTTTTTAAAGGGCTTAAAACATGTCGATGCTTTTAGGTTAACTAAATTCATATCTGTAGTAATAACACAGCATTAAACTGCATGATGGAATAAAATAAATAAAGTAAAGGTTAAAGCAAAAATAACTTACCAGTGCTGTATTGAAGAAGTAGGAAATCAAGTGAAGATAGTGAATACTTCATTCGTTTTTATAGCTAGATATAATTACCTCAGGGTCTTTACACAAACAGGCATAGACAGGAAGTTTCACATATTTATTTGAAAGAATGTATTTTTCTCATAAGAAGTAATTTAGGAATTACTAAAAGTAAAAAACCACTTTCTATGTGTTATATAACTAGTTCTATCGTTAATATAACATATAGTAATTTTTGCAGCTTGATTAATAACAAAGCGATATGAACAGTATTTTTAAAACAAGCAAAATTGTTTTGATAGATATTTTATAAAAAACCTCATTAGGACTGGAAAACAGTTTATAATTACTTATACACAAAGTTAAATAAACGTGTTTTATATGTTATATTAATTACTGTTTGCGTAATTACATAATCCTGTTATTTTCAATAATTTACGAACTGATTATCAACAATGAGTAACATGATTTCTTTAAAAACAACTAAAAACCACTAAAAATGATTTATTTTTATTTATCCTATAGTTGATCCTATGTTATAGAACACTTATTTTTATTTTAATTGTAAGTTATACCAACATGTCTTACTTATAACCTATTATGAAATACACAAAACGGTTTTAATAATAATTTATTAAACTACGTTGTGGGTGAGACAGTGTGATAATTCTGCAGTTAAACAGCATATAAATTACTTGAAAAGATGGCTTTTCAATATTATTTATATTGTATAATGCCTGACTAATTACGACCTCATCCTAGATATACGTGTTATTAATAATTATTTATTAGAATGAAGTTTAAAAACGACTCTCTGACATATAAAACTTTACAATACAACTTATTATTACAAAAGAGTTGCATAAATTAGCGATAAAAATTCATAGGGTGGTACTTTAGTGTTAGATCAATTTTTTTTCCATATCTCACTAACAACATATTATACCATTGACGTATTTCAATTTTAAAAACTCAATTGTAGAATCATGAGGATCAATCCATACAAAATAGTGTTTTTTAGTTATGTCCATTTAAAACCTGAAATATAAGAATAAATAGTGTATTTAAAGATTACTATCAAAGGCTGTACCGTAATAAAACATGATGAAAAATAAACAGGTCTTAGATTTTAAGTGTATTTTCTATATTCTAATTAAAATTATTTTTCCAATGAAGTTAAACGACTGATCTAGTTTAACAATAAGTGTTTTATACCGTAATGACTGGGTTATAAAACGTTTAGCTAAAATAAAACGTTATTAAAATTATTACATTTCTTTTAATGCCAATTTTTGCTTCGTATGTACAAATTATGTTATTTCCTAACTTCACCTTCAGGTCATTCGAAGATAAATATCATACTTATTTTACCTTGAGAAACAAGTTGGCCTTTGAAATTAGCCTTGAAGTTAGTTATGAAACTTATTTTACAACAGCATACTTATTCTACCTTGAGAAAATTGTTAACTATGAGAAACAAGTTGACCTTGAAGTTAGTTAGTCATAGGTTTTGAAGCCTACCTTGAAATTAGCCTCGGGACCTGGAAGAATAGTATAAAACGTGCACCAGGGTCTAGTTAATTTAGTTCTTGTTTGAAGAGCATCATATCGCTATGGAATCTTTAACTGTTAACCAAATTTTGAGATTATTCAGTGCTGGTGCGTTAACCGACGAGGGGTTGAAAAACGCATACAATATTATCACTTATAAAATGTTGTACGAAAACGACACTATCGATTCGGTAGATGTTTATAATGATTTTGTGGAGGCTGCACGGCGGGCTGATAGAGTGTAAGTATATATTTTGTTTTTTATTTTTAAGTTTTAATTATTATTCTTATAGTCCTGCTCAAGTAAATCTAGAGGAGGTGTTTGATAATGATGAGATGATGGAAACTCCCTCATCAAAGCATTTCATAACAGTATGTCTTTTTTAATTTTCTATTGTTTCGCTTACTGAATGAGTACATTACAGCAAAACCAAACGGGCTCAGGTTCCCAGCAGCAGGCCGGACCATCCTCAGGGTTCAATCACATAAATATAGTAGGGAAATCAAACACTAAGTTCATTAAAAAATTCAATACCACATGTAAAACGCTACGATTTAACTTCAATGACGAAACGTGCAAGGATAATCCCTTAACATGGTTACAGGTAAAATATACCATTTTACTAAAAATTTATCTAACACATATCTTTTTTTAAAGAGTGCATTCGAGGAACTGTATTCATATATTGTAAAGGATGCGACTCCTTCAGATCGTGTTGGAATCACCCTAAGAAACCTGAATTTCCCAGACAAACCAATTGGCATTTCGTTCAAAAGAGTGGACCAGTTGTCGGTGAAAGTGATAATGTCGCTACTTGAAAAGGTAATGCAGAGCAACGCTAGTTTTTTCTCGAGTGACTTGTTGGTGTTAAACGTTGATAGAGTGTCGGTACCTGTAGGCTATGGGCGCAAAAACTTGGCAGGGTTAAAATTTGCAGATTTCTGTAAAGCAAAGAGACAGGTATTGTTGTTGTCCCCGCAGCAATTAATGAAAGCAACTGTTTAGCTCGCGCGCTTGTCATAGCAATGGCATTTAAAAATAACGATACAAGACGTTACGGTATGGAAATGGGGCGCCTCTTACTTCAAGAACGAGCTACACAACTTTGCCAAGACAGTGGTGTAGATCTTAGTCAGGGTGGTAGTTACGAACACATCCAAGCATTTCAAAACCATTTAGCTTCATATACCATTGTAGTTTATAATTCGCGAATAGGTGATTCGGTTTATTTTGAGGGTCCTAGGGAACAGAGTAGAGTAGTTTTAAATTTAATACTAGAAGACGAACACTATAACGTCATCACCAGTCTCACGTCAGCATTTACTTGTAGTTATTACTGCGAACAATGTAAAAAACGTTGTAACGACAAAAAAATCACATGAAATGTATGTACCAGTGCCCAGCGTGTCATCAGAAGCCACCTTGTTCCAATGAAAATGCTAAAATTGTTTGCAGGGATTGTAAGAGAGATTTTTATGGGCAGGGATGCTTTAGAAGCCATAAGGACAGTGAACTATGTGAAAAATTGCGCAGATGTTCTAAGTGTCTTAAAACCCATGAAGTAAAGGGTAAACATAGATGCGGTTACAGTTACTGCTCAACGTGCCAGAGCCAAAAACATATCGGTCATCTTTGTTTCATGGCCGTTAATAAGGCGCGACGTGACAGCAGTAGCGGTAAACCATCTATGTTTTTCTTTTACGATTTGGAGTGTATGCAGGAGAAGGTGTGTGAGGGAACGGATGATAGATTTCTGCATGAGTCCAATCTATGCGTGGCCGCGAATGTTTGCTCTGTCTGTATCAAACACGCTGACAATTTAGATGAGCAGTGCTCAACGTGTAGCAAAAGAGTGCACATTTTCAGGGAAAACCCTGTTGAATCGTTTCTGTCATATATTGCCGAGCGAGCAAGAAAATTTAAAGTTACATGCATTGCACATAACATGAAGGGTACGACGGTTGTTTTGTGCTCAGGTGCATGCTAACTAATAATAATCAATGGAGACCCAAAGTCATCTCCAACGGTTTAAAACTAATTTCTATTCAATGTGGTGATATTAGATTCATTGACTCCCTTAATTTCATTCCGTCACCGCTCTCGGCATTTCCGAAAACTTTCCCCGAGTTCAAAGGTTATTTCCATACCTCTTCAACACATCCGAGAACCAGAATTACGAGGGTCCTTTGCCAGCACTTGAATATTATTGTGCGGATCAGATGTCCGAGAAAGATCGGCAAAAACTTTTAGACTGGCACGCGGCCCAGACTAATTATGTTTTCAAGATGAGTGAGGAGATTGTGAAATACTGCCTGATGGATGTTAAGATCCTCGTTAAAGGCTGCATTAGCTTCTGGTCAACTTTTACGACCCAAAATAAAGTTGATCCGTTTGAGGAAGCCACCACTATTGCTAGTGCGTGCAATAAAGTATTTCGTAGACGTTTCCTCAAGGAAAACACAATAGGGCTTATTCCTAAGGGTGGTTATAGACGAGCTGACAATCAATCCAAAAGTCGCGATACAATGGTTACGTTCGGTGGAACACTCGCAGCAGATAACCACACAACACGCTGGGAAAGCTCGTGAGTTTAGAACACCTGAAGGTGTAAAGGTCGACGGGTATTGTGTGAGTCAAATACCGTTTTTGAGTTCCACGGGTGTTATTGGCACGGTTGTGAGGAATGTTTCCCCAATCAGGCCAACATGGATCCTAAACTTGGTGTAAGTACCTCTATGCTTGCACGGAACGAAAACACGGTGGCACGGTCCCAGTTTCTACGTGAGCGAGGGTATAATTTAGTCGAGATGCGTGAATGCGATTTTAAAAAACAAACACGTGCTAACGATGAGTTAGGGTATTCATACAGAATTTAGGCTGTCAAGATGACGAACCCTTAAACCCACGTGACGCATTTTACGGGGGTCGCACTAATGCTAGTAAGCTTTATCACGAATGTGACGGCGTGAACGAGAAAATAATGTATTATGACGTGTGCTCATTATATTCATTTGTAAATAAATACTGTAAATATCCCATAGGTCATCCGAAAATTCATGTAGGGTTAGATTGTAAGAACATTTCATTAGACACGGTGGAGGGTTTAGTTAAATGTCGGGTACTGCCGCCCTCTATTCTCTACCACCCTGTTTTACCCTTAAATATGCACGGCAAGCTGATGTTTATTATGTAGGACGTGCGGTACCGAGTTAAATCAGGGGGAATGTAGACATAATGAGGCTGAGCGCAGTTTCGTTGGCACGTTTGTAGCTGACGAGCTGCGTAAAGCTATCTCTAAAAACTATAAAGTCCTTGATGTTTTCGAAGTTTGGGAATACCAGGTAACCACGTATGACAGAGTAACTAAACAGGGCGGGTTATTTAGCGGTTACATTGATAATTTCCTGAAACTAAAGCAGGAATGTTCAGGTTGGCCTAGCCATTGCACTACAAAATCGAAATACGCAACGGAGTACTATGAGAAAGAGGGGGTTCAGTTAGACGCAAATAATATTAAGAAAAATCCCGGCTTAAGGTACTTGACCAAACTTATGCTGAATTATTTTTGGGGTAAGTTTGGTCAGCGCGAGAATTTAACCCAGTGCAGTAATGTATCTGAACCAAAGGACTTTTTCAAATTGTTTACCGATCCATTGGTTCAGGTGCAATCTATACCTATAAATGATAATGTTGTAATGGTAAATTGGGATAGACCGGAGGGAGAGGGTGAATCACAAAAAACAATTAATGTATCCATAGCCGTATACACGACAGCTCATGCACGTTTAAAGCTATATAGTTACTTGGAGAAACTAGATCGCCGCGTTCTGTATTACGACACAGACAGTGTGATATTTGTCGCAAAACCCGACGACTGGAATCCTGCTTGCGGTGATTTTCTTGGCCAAATGACCGACAAATTGGAATCGTACGGTGGAGGAAGCTATATAGCCGAATTTGTTAGTGCGGGGCCTAAAAGCTATAGTTATAATGTGTTTTCAACCAGTGAACAAACAATTAAATCCGTATGTAAAGTGAAGGGCATTACCTTAAACTATAAAAACTCCCGTGTTACAAACTTTGAATCGATGAAAGATATGGTACTTAGCAATAGTAAAGACTCTTTGTTTGTATATAATGACAGAAAAATTGTTAGAGATAGTTGTTACAATGTATTAAGTAGGCCAGAATCTAAGCAGTATAGAATAAGTTATTCTAAGCGACGGAGAATTGAGAATTTTGATACTCTCCCCTTTGGATATAAAGAATAAACAGATAAACAGAAAGAATTATTTTATTTATAGACGCCAATGCCCTATCCTGATTCATACTACAACTCTGTTTTCGTTTTTCGTGTTTGTAAAATTTTTGGTTTTCGTTTTTTCGTGTTAGCGATTTCTAGTGTTAGTTAAATTTGGTTTTGCGTATTTTCGTGTTTTTGTTTTGCGTGTTTTTCGTGTCGGCCATTTTTCGTGTTTCCATTTTGTGTGTTTGCGTTTTTCGTGTTAGCTAAATTTTGGTTTTCGTTTTCGTGTTTGCCATTTTTCGTGTTCGCGTTTTTCGTGTTAGCGAAATTTTGGTTTTCGTTTTTCGTGTAGGCCATTTTTCGTGTTAGCGAAATTTTTGGTTTTCGTTTTTCGTGTTTGCGCTTTTCGTGTTAGCTAAATCTTGGTTTTCGTTTTTCGTGTCGGCCTTTTTTAGTGTTTCCATTTTTGTGTGTTTGTTATTTTCGTGTTAGCGAAATCTTGGTTTTCGTTTTTCGTGTCGATCATTTTTCGTGTTAGCTAAATTTTGGTTTTCGTTTTTCGTGTTTGCTATTTTCGTGTTAGCGAAATCTTGGTTTTCGTTTTTCGTGTCGGCCATTTTTCGTGTTTCCATTTTTGTATTTGCTATTTTCGTGTTAGCGAAATCTTGGTTTTCGGTTTTCATCTCTGCCGTTTCTCGTGTTTCCATTTTGTGTGCATGTGTGTGTGTGTGAGAGAGAGAGAGAGAGAGAGAGAGAGAGAGAGAGAACGTGTCTTACAGGAAACAATTTAAAGATAATACACAATTGCCTAACCTCCAGGGGCTGTACTGATCTTAATACAACGAAAAGGACCTTAATTAGGGACCGCCAAAATAGCTCTAACCAAAACCAAGACCAACCCCTAGTCTGAGCTCAATTCCTAAATACACCCCCAACCAAAAGGACCTTAATTAAGGCTGAAGATAATTACCAGAAAACAACCCTACCTCTAGATACAGCCCCAGACCCCCACCCCTAAATACAACCCTAAGCTCCAACTCCACCCCTAAATACAGCCCCAGCCCCCAGTTCAGCCCCTAGCCCTAAATACAGTCCTCACGTTAGCAACCACAAAAAAGTCCTAGCTGTCAAAAGGTCCTTAATACAACCATAAAGTTTAAAAATAACCCCCAAAAGAAATCATAAAAAATTAGTGTAATAAATACGGTCCTTCACGTATGCCATTAAAATCAAATAGCTTTAATTAGGGTTGACCCATAGGGTAGAAAATACGGTCTCATACGTGGATGTGTAAAAATAGGGGTGAAGAAATACGTCCTAAGGGTTGAAAATGCGGCCCCCCACGTCGGCGGTCTTGTGACGCCAAATCCAAGCAGTGTTGCCAGATGTGTTAAGGTGCCCGTCTTCTACTGCTGTGAACTAAAAGTTAACACATTTTATTTATTCTTGGACTGATTTACTATTCTAAATCTGAATAGTGTACTTACTTCAGCTATATTATATTGTATAATCTTACCGAACCAAATTTTTCAATAAAGTTCTCGTCTTCAGTTAAAACAAAACTTTCTTCCACTTTAGTATAAAAACTACACAATCACTACAACCGTTACAAATTATTGTTTACAGTATAATGGCAAAATGGAAAATTGATTCCACATTTATAAGCAAACCAAGCGGTCATTAATGATTTCTAATTCACATTATGCTAATCGAGTAATTTGCAGTTTCAACATTAATTACGAATTAGTAATGGTAAATTTTCAGAAATTCTTAACAGTAATGATATTTGTTTAGAACATTCTTTTATTTTAACGATGTTTATTTCTTACAATAATTAATTTAATTGAAAAATTTTCAATTTTATTAACCTAAGTTTCCTCTCCGCGTGATACGCTACTGAGTAGGCAAATAATATTTTAAGACTATTATAAGTTTTTTGTGATGAACGAATAAGTTCAAAGGTAAATATGTAATTAAAAATTATTATTAATTTTATTAAATACATAAATAAAAAGTTTACCTCGAGTAGGATTTGAACCTACGACCTGTACTGTACAGGTCGAAGGTTGAAATCTACTCGTAAACTTTTAATTATGTTTTAATAAAATGAATAATAATTTTTAATTACTATTTTGAACTTATTCGTTCATAACAAAAAACTTATAATAATTTAATATTAGTCAAGTTGCTTTGGTATGTGCGAATCCTTGCGATATTGCAGGGTCACATTCCATTAATATAAGTACTTTGATTGTAATCTCATTATATTTAGATTTGACATCCGTTCTACATACATAAAGACAAAATTTACATCGATTGGGGCTTGAACCTTAGTGGCGCAGTTGGTTAGCGCGGTACTCTAGCAAAGTACAGGTGGTAGGTTCAAATCCTACTCGAGGTAAACTTTTTATTTATGTATTTAATAAAATTAATAATAATTTTTAATATTTTAAGACGTTTGAAGGTCGTATTTGTTATTATATTTATCTTTTGCTATTATAATGTTGTAGGAAAGAATGGAAAATACGGCTAACTGAAATATCCCTTTCATTACAATGTTACACTTATAGCATTTTAGTTATTTTATAATTGGATGTTGTTCATAGTGGAATGGCAGCCATATTATAGACGTCTAATTATTCCTGAAATGCACTATACCTAATTATATATCTGAAAATTAACGTTATTTTCATTGTTATTAATAAAGCAATAAAATAAAAACAAAATTGTATTATTGAAATATTTTTTTTTAAATAAAGTTCAAGTATGGTGATTTTTAATTTTAATCCGGACCTTGCATATCCGCCGTATTGGAGGTAGCAAAAGACACGCCTTTCGGGCCCACTTTTCTACAAAATTATCCTTGTGTCGTATCCCTTTGTTGACACATCACTGCTGGAAGCGAATGTGGTATGACCAGTAGCGGCCCTATCAACATTTTTAGTGCGATATGTCAAAATGGCGCTCCTCTTAATACAAGACTTTAATATTCCGCCTATGCAATTACTTACCCGTGATTATGCCCTACTTAGTTTATATTCAGATGAAGGGAAAGAAATTTTTCACATTTATGGACAGTATCAAACGATCAAATATCTATGGGTGTATATGAATTGATGTAGATATGAGAAGTAATAACAGTTAATGTTATGTTTGACAATTCTGATTTAAACTGTTATGTTGCAGGCAGTAATCGAATCATTCTTAGAAATAAATAAAGGAATAACTAATTTGATGAAAAAAATTCCAAGATCGGAGAGTCTTTTTTGACCCTTAGTAGAACGTAGATAAGTTTTTATAAATTTTAATTTACTAAAATTTCGTCCTTTAGCAACACTTACACGGGGTCTATTCTTGAAACCGTTCGTTTAACCAACGTATACGAATATTTCGAATGCTTTGCAACGTATGCGAAAAGCTTTAGTACCATAAAGTGTATTCTCGAGCGATTCGCTAGTTTTGTATTTAACGAATGCTTTTGAGGTAGTCGTAAATAAGTTCGTACGAGAACCAATTGTCGACCAATGACAACTGCGTATTTCACCGCCAAAATACCAAATGTGCATAATTAGACGGATTATTAGACTAAAAACAACTAAACAATGTATGAGTCAAACCAAACACGTAGCTCTATTACCTGCAAGTATTTCTGTGTTCATTTTTTATTTTACAATGGACCTTGAAGGGTAGTATTAGTGCTAGAAATGGGCAAATTTCAGAAAATCAAAGACAGATGTTTCAATATATAAAGCAGAAACCACAACTAATAAAAAGTAAATTTTCTGCTACATTTACATACAAAAATGCACAACAATTATGGAAAAACATTGAAACAGAATTAAATGCAATTCCTGGGGCGAAAAAGGATTGGAAGCAATGGAGAAGGTAAAGAAATTAATTGATGTTTTTGATTTTTGTATTGTTAAATTTACTGATTAGACTAGGCAAGATTCCATTCTAAAACAAAAATAAAGAAACGCAGAACAGTTACAGGAGGAGACTCACAAATAAAGGATGTATTGACAAATACGGAGGAGGAGTTGTTAAGTATAATCTCTTCTGTTGAAGTAAATGGTGATGATGTTTTAGAATCAACTGCTGAATTTCATCATGTAAGTTATATATTACCGAGTCTCTTTCAAATTTTAATAGCAAGTAATTCTAGGATTTTCACGATTTAAATAATACAGAAATAATTTTTGTCGATCTGACCGAAGAACAAACCTGTTTTAACAACTCGGTTATATCAGAAAATGAGGGGGGAGTGACCAAAGTTCTTCAGATAACAGGTACTTTCTATACTGAAGTTAGTTCACTTGGTGGAGTGTATAAAACCATTTGTTTTTATAGGCAGGACGACTTATTGAGAATGAAGTAGTAAACCAAGAAACTGTTAATGTTCATTCAGAGAAGACCAAGAATTCGACAACTAAAAAAAAGGTAACATGCAACTACATATGATGAATATGACTAACTTGTTTGATTTTAGAAAAACGAATTGTTGCATCACAAAGACTAAGGAGCAGCTTAACAGTAGCACATGAGCCCAACGACCAAATGAAACAAAAAATACTAATAAAACAAAACTATTACAAAGAAAAACTTGTCATTTTAAAATCTCAAACTGTAGCTTTCCACCGCATTGCATCTGCTTTGAAAGCATTATCAAAAAATGATAATTCAATCAACTTTTTTAATTCTTAAAATGTAAAAAATAGTTTCATGTAAATAAAATACAATTTAGTTTGTAAGTATGTACTAATAAATTTGACTTAGAACTATGATAAAGTTTTAATTATTTGTGAAATAATTAGCTATAATACGTTGCCGCATATTACGAGTTTCTTGTAATAAAGGGTTTATTCTCCCCACATTTTCTTCAATTTCTAAATTTTCATTATTGATAATAAAACCGAAGTCAACTTCTTCATCACCTTCCATTTCTGGTTCTGGCACGTTGTTATTTATACAAATGTTATGTAATACAACACATGCATTTATAATTTTTGAAACCCTATTAGGGCTGTAATGGAGAACACGGTGCTTCAATAAACACCGAACTCTCATTTTTAACACTCCATTACACCTTTCAATAATATTTCTTGTTCGGTGGCACCTATTGTATGCCTATTCGGGACTACCAGGAAGAGGATCTTGTTCGACTGGTGTCAAACACCAAGGTCGTAGAGCATACCCTGAGTCACCTAATTAAATGTATTTATTAAAAAGATACAAAACAAATTAAATTTACTCAAAAGATAGAAATCATTATGACCATTTGCATGTAAATTCTGCATCACATCTAGAACATTACAATTGTTCCATATAAAAGAGTCATGGCAACTTCCTGGATACCGTGCATTAACATTTAAAATGTTTAACTTCCAGTCACATATCTGAAAAACCTTTTAGTTTTGTATACAGTTGCTAGACATAAGTACCTATTAGTAAAATATCAAAGGTTTATGTAATACTTACAAGCTGAACATTTATAGAATATCCTTTTCGGTTAACGTAAATATGCTCTGGATATACTGCATCATCACTTGGTGGAGTTATACCCACGTGTTCAATTCAGGCATCCAATGACACCAGGAAAGGCAAACTGCTGATAAAATCTGTAAATAAGTAAAAGACTGTGAAACAAATTTCGGTACTATTTGGTAAAGCGCAAGAATAAATCATGACATTATATACATACAGGCAAATCAAGAAACTTTTAATTGTTCAACTTATGTGTAATGGATTATTATGGATATTTATAATAGATTTCTTACCCATTCTGTAATACATTCATTTCGTTTAAGTTCCCAGGAAATCGGACATACTCATTAAAAATTTGAGGTTGATTCAAAATATCAACAACTTCATGTAAAGATCTTGAAACAGATGCCTGACTTTTTGCCAAAAAGAGATCACTACCAATAATCCAATATTCATTTGATAGCTACCAGTAGCCAAAAAACGTAGTGTAATTAACACTTGTAACAGTGAGAGGTTAATAATATACATGGGTATCAAAAATTAAACATGTTTTCACCTTAGTTTGAATGCTAAGCACAGAGATTCGGGATGGTGCTGGTAGGTGTTGCGAGCCAATATTTATTAATGTATTTGTTAATCTTTGTTTAATCGAAACAACAGTTGATCGATAATACCTTCTTCGTATTTCAGCTAACTGCTCTGCTTTCTCTGTTATAAGGATTAATTGAAAATGTGCGATTTCGTCCATTGCATTAAACGTGAGATATAAGTAGGTTTTAATTTGTTACTTATCAAACAAAAAAGATAACTAAACTACAATATGCACAACTTATAGATAACACTAAAATATCCGTATAATTATTAAAAATTTAAATAACACTAACAATAAAAAGTTCCAAAAATTCTAAAGTATCATTCCCAATTTATTTAACGTAAGGTATAACGTGTGTGAAGATAGCGACGGCCATCTGAGCGACGGAGTGACGTCTCCACCAGTATGCGTATAACGAAACGTGCTATATAGAATTACATTGATGGATTTTTATTAATAATTTCAACGCCCCGTTTTTAGACAAACTATTGGTGCTTCTGCAATTAATTAAATTATCAGACTTTCGCAAAAGTATGAAGTATTTTAATACGAAATATCAATCGATTTCGTTCATAAATAACACAGTTAGAGACCGGCGACGGTTCAAGGTGCGCTCATTACATGCGGGCAGCGACATGCGTCTCTCGTTTTTAGGAAAACTATTGGTGCTTCTGCAATTAATTAAATTATCAGACTTTCGCAAAAGTATGAAGTGTTTTAATACGAAATTTCAATCGATTTCGTTCGTAAATAACACAGTTAGAGACCAGGCCGGGGCTGGGCCATGCGTGCAGGAAGATCTTTCGAGTGAGCAAGTTCTACATGTGGACAATGCATCTCTGCCTGAGTTGTCCATCGAAAATGTTCAGATAGGACCAATAAGCACTGAACAAACGGAAGCACTCCGGGCGCTTCTTCAGAATTATCAGTACCGTTTTGCACAAGGATTGCGGGAACTAGGCTGTACGAAGTCGGGCGAAATGACCATACATCTAAGAGAGGAGAAACCTTTCACATACCGACCTTATCGTATGTCCGAATCGGAGAAAGGTAAAGTATGCACCATATTAGACGAATTGTTGGTTAGCAAGATAATCCGAGAGTCAGAGTCGGAGTATGCGTCTTCCCTGCTGTTGGTGAAGAAAAAGAATGGCGAAGATCGAATGTGCGTAGATTATCGCAAATTAAATAACCTTACCGTAAGGGAATTTTACCCGCTGCCTAGCATTGATGATCAGCTCAATCGCTTGCACGGATGGAAGTACTTCACAAGCCTCGATCTTAGATCAGGGTATCACCAAATACCAGTAGCGGAGAGTTCAAAGAAATATACATCCTTCGTAACACCGGAAGGCACTTACGAGTTTATCCGCATGCCCTTCGGATTATCGAATGCACCTGCAGTTTTTCAAAGACTAATGAACAAAGTTCTTGCACCCGCCAGAAGTAATGCTGCAGTGTACCTAGACGACATTTTATTGTTTACACGTTCGGTAGAGCAGAGATTGCAGAACCTGGAATTGGTGCTAAAGCTTTTACGGGAAGAAAATCTAACCCTAAACCTAGAAAAATGCACCTTCTTGATGACTACGGTAGATTATTTAAGATTCCAAATAAGTGAAGAAGGTGTGAGACCTGGACGAAGGAAGACAGTTTCAGTGGAAGAATTTTCAACACCAACCAATGTTCATCATATCCGTCAGTTTCTGGGATTGACCGGTTATTTTCGCCACTTTGTGAAAGACTATGCTCGGATTTCCAGAGCTTTAACCAACTTAACTGAAGAGCAATTAGCATTCGAAACTCTAAAATCGACATTAACCAGTAGGCCGTTGTTGGCGTTGTATAGTCCGAAAGCTAGGACTGAAGTACACACTGATGCCAGCAGAAATTGGGCTTGCTGGTATACTGTTACAAGAACAAACAGACAAAAGACTACATCCAGTCGCCTACTACAGTCGACAGACCACAATTGGAGAACAAAAATTTTACTCATACGAGTTGGAAACTCTGGCAGTTGTCGAAACGATTAAAAAGTTCAGGGTATTTCTTTTGGGTCCGGAATTCACCGTAGTGACGGATTGTAATGCACTAAAGGCAACCAGTACTAAAAAGGATATAAACCCGAGAAAAGCAAGATGGTGGTTGCAACTTCAAGAATACACTTTTACAGTAGCGTACCGACCAGTAAAGCGAATTATACATGCAGATGACTTAAGCAGAAATCCGTCGATTGTTGAAGTTACAACCGAAGAGATCTTTAGAATACATGAAGACGATTGGATCTTGACAGCTCAATTGATGGACACGAAAATGAAGCATATCCGAGCGACACTCTTGAAGTTAACTGAAACTGACGAGGACCAAAATATTTACCGTGAGTACGCTTTACGAAATGGTCGAGTATATCGAATAACTGTCAGGGTCTTCTCTGGGTGGTTCCACGAGGAATGCGACATCAAGTTGTGCGAGGTGCGCATGATGAAATGGGACATTTTGGAACAGAGAAACTTTGAAAAGACTCACTGCTCATTATTGGTTCCCTCGAATGAAGGTCTATGTGAAACGTTATATCGCGTGTTGTATACCATGTCTATATGGGAAGAGTTCTACGGGAAGGAAGGAAGGGTTTCTGCATCCGATAGAGAAGATATCAGTGCCATTGCACACGTTATACATCGATCACTTGGGCCCCTTTCCCAAATCACAGAAAGGAAATGAATATTTATTTACCGTTGTGGATGCTTTTATGAAAACCCTAATAATGAAACCAGTTCGATCTACCGCCACCCGATACGTTGTAGTTGCGCTGCTAGAAATTTTTAAAACACATGGAGTTCCCACAAGAATTATCAGTGACCAAGACACAAGTTTTACTTCCAACAGTTTCAAACATTTTTGCAAGGATCACGGGATTCAACGTATTCACAATTCCGTTGCAACACCTAGGGCCAATGGTCAAAATGAGCGCTTCAATCGAACTATTTTGAGCGCACTCCTGACTTCCACGTTGGAAGAGGAGAGGTGGGACATGAATGTCGCAAAGGTGCAGTATGCCATTAACACAATGGTGAACAAAACTACTAACAGAACGCCGTTCGAATTACTGTACGGATACCGGCCTAGGCCAAGAGAGAACTTGGAGTTGGCGGATACACTCAAGCTTGTACCCGAAGTGATTGAGGATATAACTTCAATGAGGGAAAATACCGCCAAGAGGATTAAAGATGAGCAGATGAAACAAAAGAAATATTTTGACAAAAAGCGAAAGAGGCCTCACGTCTACGGTAAGGGCGATATGGTTCTGATAGAGAAACACGAAATCCCTGCTGGAACAAGCAGGAAATTACTGCAGAAGTATAGCGGACCAATGATAGTGAAGTAGGTGATGCCAAACCATCGATACGTCGTTGTCGACATGGAAGGGTCCCAGACAACCCAAAAACGTGCAACTTATGAGAAGGTAGTTGCAGTTGACAAAATGCGGAAATGGGTTCCTCCCGGTGCTTTGTCGGATGCTACCGACAGTGACAGTGGCAGCGATGGGGTCCCATATACATCTAGTAGTTCGGAAGATAACGACCACTTCGAGAGCGAAGTGAGCGACAGGTTGGCCGGATGTAAATAGCATACAAAATTATTTCATTTTGAAGTTTGTTATGTAATAAGTTAGGTTATGTAATTAAAAATTATTAGTTATTAACACATATGTTTACCTTTAGGATTTGAGTTCGACCTGTATATTTGAACTTATTCGTTCATAACATAAATACTGTCACTATATTAAACTTAGGAAGTTGCCGGTCTATGAACTAATAAGACGATCGTTAACAAAATCAATTTGATTAAATCACATAATATTTAGAATTGATGGAATCAGTTCAGTACGTACATGACAAAATTTACATCGATTGCTTGAACCTTGATGCTGTGCTAGTTGTTGGCGTACTTGAAGCAGTCGTAGGTTCAAATCATCTAAACTTTTATTATTGTATAAATAAAGTAATCAATATTTCTTTGCTTCATTATGTAATCTTAGTTTAATAAAATTATGTGTCATTGACATGTGTATTAATTTGTAGTTCGTTGTATAGTAATTAACAATAATTGCTGCCATAAATATGATGTATGATTAATGACATTTAAATGGTCTATGAACCTAATAAAGTACGTCGTTAACAAAATCGTTACAAATCACTGATATTGACTTGAAGAAGTCAGTACGTAATTGAGTTTATGTGAATAGTGCTGTATCTATTTATTGCTTGATGCCGATCTATGTATGATTGAGATAAGTAATAATTGTCCTACGGCATGTTTGACACATACTCAGTGTCCATGTAACCATTGATGATGTAGAACCAGATCAATTGCTGTTCTTAGGATATGATGCCTCTGATATGACTGTTAAAGGTAGAGTGTTACGTTAATGTTTACTAAAGGTCAGAATCCATGCACGATGTGACGCCTTTGTATCTATAATTGCTTGATGACGCCGATGATTGCATGGTGGTAATATATGCGTCTACGGGCATTCCTAATCTTGTCTAAGACCATTGGGATGATCTAGAACCAGATCAACGTCAGAAGGCCTCCGGTTATCTCATTGGGGTTACGTTCAGGCAAAGGGTCAGTATCCATGCCATGTAGCATGTGTTGTCTATCGTTGGAAGATCTGTATGCATGATACGCATTTGGTCTGGATTCCTAATCTTGTTAAGAGCTTGCTGGGCGTCTCGACGTTATGATGCACTTTATCTCATTGGATACGTTCAGGACGGTCAGTATCCATGCCATGTAGCATTGGGCCCCCTATCGAAGATCTTATGCCTATCTTTGAGGAGGGTGGTTTGATACGGATACGTCAGACGGTCTTTCAACGTTGGAAGTCCCCATTAATTCATGCACGAGTTACGTATCTCGGGCCTTAACGTTAAAGTCCCATTAATTCATTGAGTCTGATTCGGCTTAGAAGACTCCTGCAGACCCTCTTCCTATGAGGGTGGTTTATTCATTGGGGGATACGTGTTTGGGGGGTAGAAGGACCTGGCGTAGGAAGATCCTCAGATTCATTAGACAATGTTTTCCCGACAGGGAAGATACAGCTATTGCGTTCAATAGCTGATTGGCCTTAGAATTGTACAATAATTGTAAAAGTATGAGTTGAGATTGGCACAGTCAGAGATGCTCCTTGTGTTTTCTTTATAATTGCAGTAGCCAGGCCAAGGGCAGTAGTGGCACAATCCTGATAGAAGCCCTATCAAACCGGACTGAGTTTGGTGAGTGATAATAAAGTTATGCGATTATAGACCGATTTATGGAATTGTGTATATATTAGGTAAGACCCTCCTTCCTCTTACATATAGAAACAAAAGGAGGCTCTTAATTGCAGAAGCACCAATAGTTTTCCTAAAAACGAGAAACGGATGTCGCTGCCCGCGCATAATGAGCGCGCCTTGAATCGTCGCCAGGTCTCTAACTGTGTTATTTATGAACGAAATCGATTGAAATTTCGTATTACAATAATTCATAGTTTTGCGAAAGTCTGATAATTTAATTAATTGCAGAAGCACCAACAGTTTTCCTAAAAACGAGAAACGGATGTCGCTGCACGCGCATAATGAGCGCGCCTTGAATCGTCGCCAAGTCTCTAATTGTGTTATTTATGAACGAAATCGATTGAAATTTCGCATTACAATAATTCATATTTTGCGAAAGTCTGATAATTTAATTAATTGCAGAAGCACCAATAGTTTTCCTAAAACGAGAAACGCATGTCGCTGCCCGCATGTAATGAGCGCACCTTGAACCGTCGCCGGTCTCTAACTGTGTTATTTATGAACGAAATCGATTGATATTTCGTATTAAAATACTTCATACTTTTGTGAAAGTCTAATAATTTAATTAATTGCAGAAGCACCAATAGTTTTCCTAAAAACGAGAGACGCATGTCGCTGCCCGCATGTAATGAGCGCGACTTGAACCTTCGCCGGTCTGTAACTGTGTTATTTATGAACGAAATCGATTGAAATTGCGGGTAAAGATACTTCATACTTATGCGAAAGTCTGATAATTTAATTAATTGCAGAAGCACTAATAGTTTTCCTAAAAACGAGAAACGGATGTCGCTGCCCGCGCATAATGAGCGCGCCTTGAATCGTCGCCAGGTCTCTAACTGTGTTATTTATGAACGAAATCGATTGAAATTTCGTATTAAAATACTTCATACTTTTGCGAAAGTCTGATAATTTAATTAATTGCAGAAGCACCAATAGTTTGTCTAAAAACGGGGTGTTGAAATTATTAATAAAAAAACCATCAACGTGTTTCTATATAGCACGTTTCGTTATACGCATACTGGTGGATGACGTCACTCCGTCGCTCAGATGCCCGTCGCTATCTTCACACACACGTCACAAAAGTACGATTATAATTCAGAGGATGGAGTATTAATTTTTTTACTGTAACGCAAAAATTTGGTCAAAAAGATTACTATTTACCATTTGTTACAGTGTCGAACGAAAAGTAATCGACTTTTAACGCATAGTACTAAACTCGAGAATACAAATCTCGATTTGGGATTCGATAACTCGCCGTTATCGCGTACGTTTAGAAACGAACAGTTTCGAGAATGTCCAGGTACAGTCAGCAAGATACGAAGCGCTGTCCACACATTTGGGAAAATATCCTGCCAATCATTTTGTCGAAGAACGTTTAATTACTTCTGATTGAAGATCTTTTAATAATGGGTTCAAGCTTATAAGTTCCTCAACCATTTCCCAACCATACACGTCAAGTATTCCCCATCGGCTAAACTGATTTGCAAATCAACACAGGCTTCTCCAATATGGACTTTTCAGGAATTATTTTGATGTTGTATAAAAAAGCGGAAGACGGGGGAATACCGCGCATTGCATTTTTGAAAAAACTTCAACCAAGAATATACCGGCGTACGTTGCAAAATGTTACAATTGACATATGATGCGTGCGCCACAAGTTTCGAGTAACGGCCGCTAGTCGTAAGTTGACAGTGAGCGTGTTTGTGCCAAATGGGATTCTGATCTAACTTTTACTTAAATTAATAGGCTGAAAACAGTGAGTTACTGTGTATATTTAAAGACAATACATTTTCTGTACACTTCCTAGTGTGTAAATAAGTGTTATCGCAAGTGATCACCAATAAAATGTAAGTACTTTTCATGATGTAAATTTTTAGATTGGAAAATGCTGCTCGGGGGAATACCGCGCATAAATAGTGGGGTAATGCCACGCTGCGCGGTATTACCCCATGTATGATTATTTTTTTAGTAGCTGTAAGTATATTTTTTGTTCATAATGCCCAGAACATACCGCCGGACCGCAGAGAGAGGAAAATCGTCAGCAGACACACTTAAAGCTGCCATTGAAGCCGTTGAATCGAGTAGGGCTGTAAGAAAGTAGGGAGATTCTTTAACATTCCTGAATCTACCCTGAGAGACAGAATTCGAGGAAAAAACTATAATAAAAGTAAGTTGGGTCGGAAAGCTACATTCACTAAGGATCAGGAGAAAGCATTGGCTGAACATGTAATCAAACTGGCCAATGTATTTCACGGAATTTCACCTCTAGAACTTGTGAGCAGACGAAAATCAAACATCGATTCCGTGTAGATAAAAAGTAGCTGGGGAAGACTGGCTAGAACTGTTTTTACATCGAAATCCATTAATTTCGATTATAAAACTCGAAAGCACTAGTTTAAATAGGGTAGAAAAATTCAATAAGGCTGAGGTGACAAAATTCTTTGAAAATCTTACCAGATTCTTTGAGACATATAAGTTTTCAGAAAATCGTATTTATAACGTTGACAAAACGGGTATTTCAACAAATCAAAAGCCTTCAAAGATTTTAGCACCGAAAGGTCAGAAGTAAGAGGGTTCAGTTATTTAATGGAAGAGGGGAAATAACCTTACAGTAGTTTATGCCGTTAGTGCAGTTGGTCACTACGTGTCCCCTATGTTCGTTTATCCTAGAGCTCGCATGACTCCTCATTTAGGAAAAGACGGTTCTCCTGGAACAATCTACAAATGTTCGAAAAATGGATGGATCAACGATGCTTTGTTCAACGAATGGGTGCACCAATTCAAAAAATGTGTAAAACCATCACTAGATGATCCAGTTTTACTTATATTAGACAATCACGCGCGTCACATGTCTCTAGATGGGTATCATTTTTGTAGAAGTAATGGTATAATAATGGTATCACTTCTGCCGCATACATCACATATGTTGCAGCCACTTGATCTGACGTTTTGCGGACCATTAAAAAATGCTTCTGACAAAGAATGCGATTTATATTTACGGATTCATGTGCAACAAAAAATCACGCATTACGATTTGGCTCCAGCTTTGAATAAAGCATATATGAGAGCCGCTACAATAGAAAAGGGGGTATCTGGATTCAAAGCAGCGGGAATTTGGCCGTTGGATCCGGAAAGATTTACCGATGGTTATTTTATTCAACTTGATGAAACTGAAAATGTCGTAGAGATGCTAATTTCTATGGAAGAGTCGTTCCAAGATGAAAACGAAAATTCACAAGCACAGAATCCCATGTCGTTGGAGCTCGAACATAGAACACCTACAAAGAACAACATTGCAGAGAATATTGCGAAAGATATACGAGCTCGACTTCAACCTGGACCATCAAATATAAAACGCCCCACATCTTCACCAAGGTCTATGATGTAAAAGTTAGCACCATTACCCAACTTCAAAACTAAAGAAATGTCAACGAAATCACGCTCTAAATAACATTCGAAGATTTTGACAGCTACTCCACATAAATCAAAACTGGAAGCTATGGAAGAAAATAGAAAACAGGAACGGGAGAGAAAAGAAGTAAATGTAGTGACAAAAAGAAAAGCTTCATGAGTTTTGAAAGAAAAAAAGATCATCAAAAAACCAAAACTCATTCGCAGTATTAAATTTAATGGGGGCGACACTGAACCTGAGAGTTATTCCAAAAGCAAGATTTGTGATGATGATGACTTAGACGAAGTTGATCTCACCCCAACCCATGAAGACGACATTTGTTTAGTCTGTGGAGAGTTCGGAAGGAACAACGAGGTCTGGTATCGTTGCAATTCATGCTCCAAGTGGTCACATGCCGCTTGTACTGGAAAAGAAAAAGGGAAATCTTACTTGTGTGACTACTGTTCCTAACAATTGATTTTAATTTTTTTTGTGATTATTGATTATTTCTTAATTACCTGTGTTTTGTGCACAATAAAGTCTTAGTTAATATGCATTAGAACACTTTACTTCACGTGATCAGAGCATGCGCGATTACCCAAATTTCCGGTAATCAACCTTTTATGTTAATGGGTATACAAAAAATGACTGATTTTAAATGTTGCAATAGTTCGTGTATTATATTGGCACTCCTTATAGAAAAAATCGGTAATAAATGAGAATATTTAATAAGTTACAAGTCATTTTGCTTAAGCGCGCGGTATTCTCCCGGTCTCCCCTATCATTGAATACTGATAGTTGCCTAAATCGAGTGATCGATGCATTCTCAATTGTATCAGCCATAGGGTAAAAAACGTTAATTTTAAACAATTCTTCAGGATCAGTTGGTGTCTCATGTACGGCTACGTATTAAAATAACCGTTTCTTTCCTTGGGATCAGACTGCCTTGAAACTTGGATAAATGTCGGCCTGAGATGTTATTTTCTTAGCTGTTACTTGTATAGATCAAAAGTCCGTTTCACAAATTCCCAACAATTTTCCAGTAATTGCGATGCTTTTGATAAATCCATAGTTTCCGATTGCAATAGCCTTACTTACAATGTTTACTTGAAACAATATCTCATACCAAGCCACAATTGTAACTATGAACTCAAAGTGATGCATGTACCGAATCAGCCACAAGGTCTTTGAGACTGCAACTAAATCATTTGTTTCTTCGTGAAGATTCAGAAGAGCATTACGAACCGAAGAGTAGTGATAGTGAACAGTAGCATGGCTAAAAACTACTCCCCCAGCGAGTTTCGCAAACTTTTTTCAGCGATAATCCTTCTATGTGCTTGGATATCACTTCCCATCGCTTCGTTGATCCAGAATATAAAATATACAGTTTTGGAGAAATCCAAATAAAGTGATTTAACGGATGTTTTGGCTACACCAGCTATCATTAAATTCAAGTTGTGATAGCCACATGGATTAAAAAATGCTCTAGGAAATTGATTCAGAATTCTGGTTTGGACACTTGCTACCACGTTCGCACCATTATCGCACACTTGAACTTGACAATCGTCGATATTCAAGTCAGATTCTTGTACAATCGTATCAAGAAAGACGCCTGTGAGTCCTGCTTCCGACTTGTAAGCAACGAAACAATCTCGTATCTCGACTTATTCTTCATCAGTGTCAACAAAACGGAATGTTTGTGATAACTGTTCAACGTGACTTCAGGAGTGCAGTCCAGATGATGGAAAAGTATTTAGCTGACTTTACCATAGGTAAAATATTTTTTCGAACGTAAGCCAATTAACCCGTTTTGAATGCGTTCGCGAAAATAGTGCACATTAGTCTCTTTATGTACAACACGACGAAGATGCTCCATCATAATGGTATCAAATTTTGCCAAGAAGTTGCTGTTATGAGGAGTGTATAAATTTTCAGATCCACAGCTCCCTCTAAACGACAAATTATTCCCTGCTATGGATTTCTTTCGTTAGAGGATAGCAATCCCCCGTGATTTCTCGTTTTCAATATGCTTTGCAAGTGCTTGTCTATTCCAGTGAAGTTATTCAATCTAACTGACGATTCTATGCAGCTGTTCATAACACGTCCGTGATGTGAGGAAGTTTCGAGAGTTTTAAGACGCGTTAATAAGTGTCTCCAGTCGTCAAATCCTTCTTTATCCAAATTAGAGTGGGGGTTTGTGTTATATAAACGGCAGTAAAAGGAATATACCGTATATACAGATTTAGAGTACACGTGCCATTTCTTTAAGTCTTCCCATTTGGCATTACTCTTTCAAAATGCGTATTTGAAAAATGACGGCTGGCATATTTCCTTGGGTATTTTTCGTTGAACACTTCATTACTTACAAGAATACTCGAATAATTATTTCATCTCTTGTTGCAGAGTCAATCCGCGGCCGTTCGGAAATATGAACATAATTTTTTTCTCTAAAAGGTAATGGTGATGATGGTATGTCTGACATAACTTCTTCTATAATATTTTAAGATCCAGGTAAGGTTTCAGCATGAGGATCATCTGAAGAACGTTTCTTAAACAGATCTTCTTCCGTTGTATGCTGATGTTTACTTAATTTTTCTTTTTAAGTTTTGTGCACCATGCAGTTTTTTTGGTGGCACCAACACGACTTTTTTCTGTAAAGGATACATTTATACCATCTAAATATTTGCGTTACCTATCTTCGTAAACTAGAATCACTGGAAACAACTCTAACCTCTAAAGGACGAATTTGACCAAACCTGAATTTATACGCGAGTACAGTAGTATCCCATTCTTGTCAACTTTTCGTAGTAGCAGAGCCTCGTACTCATCAGATATTCTCCTCTTTCTGAGATATATCCCTTGATCCCTACCAAATTCAGGTCAAAGCTTTTGTGCGCATGCACACGTATGTACAAACAGACGAAAGAGAGAAAAGTAAATCTGATGTGTGCATCACATGACCTCACAACACAATGTAATTGATAATTTAAACAAGCACAAGTAAAATTGAAAAAGTTTGATGTTTTATAACAAGTGTACTGTGTTTTTTTTGCTATGTACAATGTTTTCATATCATTAAATTGTTAAATCGTTTTATTAAAATAATCGCATTACTTCGACAGAAATAATTAAATATATATATATATATATATATATATATATATATATATATATATATATATATTAAATTTTGTTAAATTTGTTCTTTGATTAGGACATTTTTCACTGTTAGCCTTGGACTGTTCTGATTTGTCATCTTCAAGACAGTTTTATAATATTTAATCTATTAAGGATCTAGTTATTCTTTACTAAAATTAGATTTCATAGTTGGCTTCATATATGTTTATCCAACTGATTTGTGTATATTTGCAATTACATCTTTTTCATATTTCATAAATTTGTTCAAACATCTCAAGTACTTCTTACAGAGATTACCATTTACTGAGGTCAATAACTGTAATTGTTATCGAAATGTATAAATTTATATAAATATAAAGAGAAAAATATACCAAAAGCTAACTATTTTAACGTTTTTTTTATTAGGGTTGTTTATTAAGTGTTTTCTCTTTATTTACCACCTGTCCTGCTTCTACTTTTATTTGATATGATCTATTCCACATACTGTTATCAGAGTCTCTATGATTCATTAAGGATTTTACATTATTAAAATTTAATATTCCTACGATTTTTCTTTAAACATCTTTTCATTTGAGGAAGACAGATGTATTTCTCAATTCCAATAATTATGGATCTTGAATATGTAAAAATAATTTTTGTAAGTGTTTTATCCGTCGTTGTACCATCCCATTGCTTTGTGAATGTATCAGAATTGATGTTTTGTATACGAAAATTGTGAAAATTCTTTGAAATTTTACTCAGAATAAACCAAATATGGAATATTATGTTTTGCAAAAGCAGATTTTATCATTTTCATAATTTCATGGCTACCTAATTCTCTTAGTAGGATAATTTTTACTTATTTACTGAAATAGTCAACAATCATTAAATAATCATTTCCCATTCAATGTCTTATAACTTGCCAAAGACCTTTTGGAACCAATAATAGTAGTAGTTCTAATGAACTATTATCGCTAAAGTTTGTACAAGTACTACAACTCTGTACCAAATATTGCGCTTGCCTTGACACTAATAGCCAAAATAAATTTTCACATGCCCTTTGCTTTGATTTTTCTATGCCTGAATGGTTATAAATGATGTGTGTTAACATTTAGTTTCCCAGTGATTGTCCTGAAAACAACAAACCATTGTATTTAGATAACTCACCTTGATATGTTAAGTAAGATTTTACATATAACAGTTGTTTAAATGCTGTTTCATGATTATGATGCCATTGAAAGATTACATGTGTTTGTGTTAGCTCCCGTAAGGGAGCTATTAGGTGTTGTATGTTAGGTTTAAATTTAGACAGATAACTGACCATACCTAAGAATCTTTAGTCTTTTACGTTTTTTGGCATAGCCATTTCTGTAATCGCCTTTACTTCATTACTATCAATTTTTTTATTTAAATATATGTCGTCAATATGCTACTTCCTTGACACCAAATATATACATTTATGTAAATTAAATTTTTTAATTTTCTCATGTTCCTCTTCTGCCTTGGCCCAAATCAAAATATCTATGTACACTACTATATAATTAATGTCACTAAGAACGTTCGAAAACATTCTGTGAAGCACTTCATGGGCATTTTGCAATCCGCATGGTAATCTCAAGTAACAATATCTACTGAAAGTGGTAATAAATATTAATAACTCTTTCTTTACTTGATCTAACTTGCGAAATGAACCCAGATATAACCAACTAACTAAAAGTTAAACTTAAACAAGTAAGGGAAGAATCGTTTGCAGACTTTTTAAATAACTTAAACAGATATGATCACTCAATATGGAAACCGATTAAAAATGCAAGAAAACCCACAAATCTAGTGCCGCCCGTTAGACAATACCAACCACAACACTGGGCAAAAAGCAACAAAGAAAAATCTGATCTCTTGGCGCTCAATTTTTCTAATACCCTTGCCCCCCTCACTCCATAATGATGATACAGATAATGAAATGGAATCAAATCTAGAAAGACCAATAGAAACTCAACAAAATGAAACTAACCGATCCAGGAAAATTAATATACATATATATATATATATATATATATATATATATATATATATATATATATATATATATATATATATATATATATATATATATATATATATATATAATATATATATATATAGTAAACAACTGGTGCACGTTACCAATTTTATTTATAAATTAGAAGGCGGGTTGAATTGAAACTATCTACCAAATATGGACGGCTGTTGTATATATTGATAGTAGAAAATAAAGTGTGCTTAGATATAGGTTGTTAGGAAAGGTAATAGGGGGTTGTTAATTTTGAGATTTAGAAAAGAAAAAAACGTATTATTCTTGGTCTGAATAGAATAGAATAAAAGGTAATGTTACATATTCATTAATTGTATTTTCTTTCAGAAATTGTTTATAATCTCATTATCCAAATGAAAAGGTAAATTAATTTATAATATTATTATAAATTGATTCGAAAACAAAACGTTCTCTTACAAACTGAAGTAAATAATAATTGAAATTAGTATATGATTTGTATTTTAATGCCGTGGTAAGAGTAATTATTTCGTCTAATATGAATTGATATAAATCATAATTTGAAAGTTAATGTTACATCACAATATTGTTATTTAATGTAAAGAGGTCTCTTGATTGCATTATTGATATATTTTATTTTGACATTTCACACCTGTAATGTAGCATATTTAAGATGAATAATTCCTTGCAAATGTAGTGGAGGCGTAAAATCGGCACTCGGGTGAAACTTGCATAATGCTGACCTAGGGATGATAACCGTAGCAAAACTAAAACATGTTCTTGTTGGAATACTGTGTGTGTGCCTGTTATAAAATATGTTACCTTTTGGTTCGTTAATTGTAAAAGCAGACCCTTAAGATATGATGTTTTTCTTACACCACAGTAACTAACTGTATTATAACTTGGTGATCACCATTTATGAAGTCTGGCTCACTGGACTTTTACTTAAAATTAAACAAACTCTTCCTTATTACTTGAAAATATTGCTTCAGCAACCAAAAATTTCAATTACAAGTAGGAAATGACGCATCTGAATTCCAATCAATAAAAGCAGGAGTACCTCTCGGCAGTGTCCTTGGACCGCTGTTGTATGTCATCTTTACATCGGACATACCAACCTCAAGAAATACTACACTACATTTGTCGACGATACTGTATGTACTATCTATAAATGACAATCCAGAGAGCTCAGTATCGAACCTACAAGAACATCTTAACTACAAAAATGGTTAAAAAAATGGTTAAAAAAATGGAGAATTAAAATAAATTTAAGTTATTATTTAAATAATACCTATAAAGCTTGACGTAATAAACAAAAATGATCGCGATCGAAAAAGTTGATCAGAGAAAGTAAATAATCATAATCATCCAGTATACATTTATTTAGTTCTTAAATTGAAAACGTGTAAATATGTGGATAAAAGTACAATTTTTATAAACATAAATCCATTTATTAATTTTATTATAATAATAAATCCATTTGTTACCCATTTGTTTCTATTGATGCGATTACATTTTTACACTTATTCCATAGTTAACTTTCGTTGTCGCGGAAACAACAGTTGTTTATATAATTCCAAAATGACGTAAATTATACTTAGTAATAAAAAAAATAATTAGAATTAGAATTATAATGTGTAAAAATGCAAAAAGATGCGAACATTTTTGACCAAATTTATTTCCAGAAAATCATCTGAAATGGTCAGAAATAGCTCAAAACGATGAAAAATGCAATAAAAAATTTCGAAAAATTTTGACTAAAGGGCCAAACAAGTTTTATCCCAAAAATCATCTCAAATGGCCAGAAATGGCCCAAAACATGGAAAAATGCAATACAAATTTTTGACTTAAGGGTCAACAATTTTTCTTTCCAAAAATCATCTCAACTGGTCAGAAATGTTTCAAAACGTGTGTAAAAATTGACCATTTTTTGTAAAGGGCCAAAACATTTTTATTCCAAAAATCGTCTCAAATGGTCAAAAATGGCTCAAAGCGTCTACAACACGTCTAAAACAAACGAAAAACTTGGTAGATATTCAATTTTAGGATGGTTCACTTAGTTGCCTACGTAAAGACGTCCGGTTCGCTACGAATAGTCGTTCGTATTTATACACTCTATAATAGCCGAAATCTGAAATTACATTTTGACTGGACAGATTTTGCTCAAAAGTTCATCATTCCGTCTATTCATGGATCCGAACCTGGGTACCAAATTTCATGACGATGGGATTATCTTTGTGGACGCTATCGCGCTCGAATACATACAGACCTCTTTTTTTCCATCTTACGGTAAAGCAACTTTTAAGAATGGTAGCTCATTTTAAAGGAAATTTAATCCCCTTTAATAATACGCGGGGATCTCTTTCTATCTATTTTCTATTTTGCGATAATTCACAAAAACTAAAGTGCTGCACTCGAAATTTCACCGACCGATTACAATACCTCCCAATACTTTCGTATTGTCAGGTAAAAATCTAAAAAATAACACTGCCCTTACTTTTAAAAGAGTCCTAAGCTTTATTAAATTTTTTAATTTTTTTTCCTAATTTTGAAAAACTTTTGATTAATCAATACTCTTGTATATTACTGTAACTAATAATAAATAAAACACAATAAAAATAATAAAATACAAAATGTGGTTATTTCGGGTACTAGCGGTGTTGTTTAAAGTTTTATTTTATTTTACTGTTGAGCTGCGTCGTTTGTTGTACTACTATATTAAATAAGATAGAAAATAATAGTGAAATAAAAAAAAGAATAGAAAAGGGTATAGGAACATTTTTACAAGAACAAAAAAGGTTAAAAGTGGAGGGAAAACAGTACCTTACCAACAAAAACGTTTTAAAGTTGCTGAAAAAGAAGCCTAATTCAGATGTAAGTTGACAATGTTGCTTTAAGTATTACTCAATCTTAAATTCAATTAATTTTACTTTAGGTTACTTGCAAATGCCATTTCCAATGCAAAACTGTGCCGCCTGAAAATAAACAGCAACTTTTTCTCGATTTTTATCAACAAAGCTATCAGACGCAAGGTACATTTTTGATGGAATTAATGCAGATAAGTAGTGTGAGACGCCGAAGACATGGAACCTATGAAGAATCACAGCAGAGTCGTAGACCATCTACAGTGTGGTTTACTGTACCAGATGGCAAAGGTAACATTATACAATTATTTAAAAATACATTCATGGATATTTTCGCTGTGAGCCGCAAACGAATTGAAACATTCGTTCAAAAAAAAGAAATTAGGCGAAACTACTTTTAAGCATAACAGAAAACGCCATGCTTCAGTGAAGTAAATTCAGTGAAGCTGATAGGGAACGTGTAAGAAAACATGTGAATGAAATACCAAGGGATGTGAGCCATTATTCAAGGAAAGAAAACAATAAAAGAGTACTAAAGTCCAGATTTAAATATCAGTCGGTTATATAGAGCCTTCAAAGAGAAGTATCCTGAAAGTTTAATTACGAACAACTTTTATGGTGATGTTTCCAGTAAAGATTTAAAAAACTTATCGTTCAAGCGACCTGCAAGACATGCGATAAGCTTAACTGTAAAATTCAGCTCAAAAATGAAGAGACTGCATTGGCCAAACAGCAATTAGATCTGCACCATCGAAAAAGCGAAAAGGCGCAAACAATAATGAAGGAAGATATTTGCCTGTCTCAAAGACAGGTACTGTTTGTTTCATCGCTTACCCATTCGGAGATGTTTTATTTGAGATAGTTACCTTGTTTTAACTTCTGAATTAGAATAGAAGATGTTGGTTGTATAACGTGCATGTGGAACGAAACTATTGCCAATCGCGGAGGTAATGAAATAAGTTCTTGTTTGCTGAAAGCTTTGAATCAAGGTGCCACTAATAAAGACCATCTAATTATATGGAGCGATAACTGCTGCGGGCAGAAGAAGAACCGCATGATAGTTTTACATTCCTATTTCTAGTCTCGCTGGGATGTTTCAAACGGATCGAGCAAAAGTTTCTTGTTAGTGGCCAAGTTGAGAGAAGAAAGTAAGTAATGAAGGCCTTTGTACCCAAAGACTTAGTAGAGGTAGTAAACTCTGCAAAATCAAAAAGCACTTCCATTGTGTAGAAATAGACCAATATGATTTCCACAATATGCAAGCAGCGGCAGATCAACTTATTAATATTTCAAAAGTAAACATCAGTAAATCAGTCGTTATACGGTACGAATCTGAAAATCCAGCTGTGGTTAAGATGAAAGAAGTACATGTTACTAATACGTGGAAGACAGTAAGAGTTTTAAAGAAAGGGAAAACTGTTCGTAACCTTCGAATTGACACTTTGGGACTCGTTACTAATAAACCCATAACAAAAGATAAAAGACAAAATCTTCTTGCTATGGTTGAGTACTTGAACAATCCTGAACACCAAAATTACTATCTAAACATATGTACTGTAAATAAAAAAGTTTTCAAAATAAATGCATTTCCGTTTTTTGGCAGTTAGCACCTTTCTTATCTATGGTTTTCAATTACTTTCTATCTTAATATCCGATTAAAACTTTTGAATAAACATTCGTGTATTTATAATTATCAGACAGGATGTTTAAAATGCAGGGTGGGAATAAGAACCTTTGACTTTTCGACGTTGTTAAATTTGAAGGAAGTTGACAACTTGGAGATGGAGGCTGACAAGTACGAGATCCTACTATTTTATACTAGGAATATATCTACTTACGATCTGAATCTCGAGTAAATATTTAGACTTATGTACATTATACTTACATGAATAATACCTGCTACTGCTGCAACCTGCAATGCAATAGTACTCCTTATTTCGAACTTAATCGATAGAATGACAATAATACAAGTAACTTTTCGTCAATGACCACGCCGTACACAATACACACTGAGCGCGAGTGAACGATTCGACGACAATAAAGAGTACATGGTTAGGGAAACAATTAACGGACGAAACATCACTCAGCTGGCCGGTGGTCGGTACAGTGTTGCCCATTTGTGGGGAATCCCCAAACTGCTGGGAATCACAAGTCGATCAGGATTGGTATTATGGGGAGAAAATACGGGAATTTTAACATTTGTTACGGTCGAAAATGAAACTAAAATTGCAGGTAACAGATAATTAGGGTGCACCGGACTAGCTTGGTGGGAAAGAGGGCGTGGGTGTGTTTTTGCATTTAAAAATACTGAAGGTGGTTAGTCGTATTGTCGAAAGTCGCAGATAAGGGTGCGTCGTAATTAGAATAAAGTGAAGTAAAAGGGCGCCAGACTGTTACTAAGACGATATCGCTAAGAATACACCGGAGCACGTAGATTAATTAGCCTTCAACAGTCCAAAGATCTCAGTTACCTTACGTTGGCTACCTCCAGGTGCACGTCAGAGATGATCCGAAATTTTACCTCTAGAACAAATCTTAAAATATCCATACGCCCAAATACTAAAATAGCGTGGGCGCAAATTAGCTGTTGGGTTTTAATGACTTCTTTAACCTTATATTTCGTTACGTTACCCCCAACACTCGTGAACAAAGTAATTCAAACACAATAATAAAAAAAAGTAATAAACGTTAAATGTTACGCTTAAATCTTATTAACTCAAATTTAAATACTACTCATCTTTAAAGCTCTGTCATTAAATGAACTCCAAACTAATATAATTAGACATAAATTAGATAATGCAGTAATGTAATAATCCTAAAATTCATCACCTATTAATTATGCAATTCTAGTACAGAAATTCCTATCAAAACCTCTTTCCTATTTATTTCCTTAAACTGAATGCAGTATTGTTTATAAATCCTATCAGTTTCCCACTACTTTTCCCTCTCCTAGTAAATCTCCTATAAATATCCGCGCTCACCTTCACTCATCCTCGAGCGGTTTGAACCTTCAAACGTAAGCCTCTACCTAGCTCTACGAGTACCGACAATTTAGCTTACGCTAAATTAATTTTTCCAAAGATAACAATCTGCCTGCGTCGTTATCACGATGCCGTGCAGATTGTGTGAAGACGACGACCCCGACGGGATCTGGACACCGAGCACCGACGAGCCGATTTGGTATGGATCCGCTGTGCCAAGCTGCCTACCATCTCCACAGCGACAGAAGAGGAGAAGAGCGAAGAAGACGCCGCCGACAGACGTCGCCCCGTTAGTGGTGGCCCCACTAACGGCTCCGACGACGTCCGTCGCCGCACAACCCGCACCGATCCGAGAAGACGAGAACCAGGGATCCACCGACGACGATTTCAGGACACGGAAAAAGAATCCGAAGAAGACGCTGAAGGTCCGCCAGCCTACGCCGCCGCCTACTCACAGCGGGTTCGAGGCTCTCGAGGACAGCCCTGCAGCGATGGAGCAGGCTGCAAGAGAAGACGCCAGGGAGAAAGTGCCTCCGGTAATCTTTCGTCAGAAGGAGAACTGGATCGCGCTCTCCCGAGAAATGGACCGACAGCGGATCGCCTTCACGAGGGCCAGGGCTTTCAGCGAGGGAATCCGGATACAACCTGCCTCACTGCAGGACCGAGACAGGCTGATTAGGTATATGGATAGGTGTGGTACTCCGTATCACACCTACCAGGCAAAGAGCGAGCGATTTGCCAAATTGGTGATACGCGTCGTGCCCGTAGATGAAGCAGCGAGGACGCCAGATCCCCATAGTGATGGTGGAGTTGCCGTCCGAGGATAACAGGAAGAAGATCCGGGAGGTGCAGCACGTCGCCCGCCTTAGAGTCACCGTCGAGTATTTGCGGCGGAAATCGGGCAGTGCCACCGGTGTCAAGGTTTCCGTCACGCACAGCGTTGCTGCAGGGCGGCAGCACGCTGTGCCAAGTGCGCCGGCGATCACCACAGCAGTGAATGCACCAAACCCCGTACAGACCGGGCAAAGTGTGTTAACTGCGGTGGGGACCACCCCGCCAGCTACAGGGGATGCCCGAAGTTTCCTCGACCTCCGCAATGGAACAAGACGGAAGAACATCAGAGACCGAAGACGGCACCGCCGACAGCGGCGCCTTTTTTAACCCGGACCGGCGTCAGTTACGCCCGAGCGACAGCAGGCAAGGTTGAGAAGGCGGAAGTACCAAGAACGGCTCCCGCCGCTGTCACTACCCGTCTACCCAACCCCACTTAGGGTTCAACGCCATATTGGGCCTCTTCGGAGGTCTCGATATGGAGAAGGCCCTACCTGTCATCCGTAAGGTGGCAGCGCCGCTCGCTCAGGAGCAAACTGCGATGGACCTGTGGGGAGTCATCCTCACGCACGGTTCAGAGGTGGTTGCCCTTTTCGGGTAATCACACAAAGGTTCTGGTGCCCCAGATAAGTATATAGTATCGACAATTTAATTTATTCTGTTCTGTTAAAATCGACAAGTTTCACGCAACTAACACAAGTTTCTATTTATTTCAGATACGCAGGGCCTCAGCTACCAGCCACAAGCGAGCGACACCAGGACAGTCCACATCTCCAATATCCAACAACACCACATCTCCACAACGCATCTTTTTTTTTACGAACGACCAACAATGCTAAGCACAACACTGTCAACAGGCAATCCACAAGACCCACAACTCAACAACTCTACAATCCACGCGCTGAAGAGGAAGAAGATTCCTGAGCAGCGCACCACCACTACAACAATATACACATTTATTATTATACTTAGTTTTAAGTGTGATATGTATATACAATGAAATGTTAATATCTAAAATTTTTAATAAACTTTGTTGAACTTGAACTTCACTAATCCTATTCTACTTTAATTCGAATTTAATTTCACTTGATCTAGAAATCCTAACCAGTGAATATCAAATTACCTGCCTGCTTATTATAACCTGCCTGTCATTAATTCCATTCTAACCTGCCTGACATATTTCCTGATCTCTCGATATCCTAGTGCCAGTTATCAAAACAATTATCCAGAAACGTAAGTAGCTATTTGCACATTCTCGGTGTTTGTACCACGAGGAGTAGTAAGTAGTTACCTAGTAACGTGGTTCTACTACTGGTGGTTTCGGCTACTTTACGAAGCCCCTTTCTTGTCTAACCCTAGTATCCGAGAAACAATCTCAAATCTGCCCTATCGGTATACGTACCTCGAAGGATAGATAAAGATTGTTAATAGTATTGCTTTATTAATGGTGGTTTCGACCCCAATTATAAGGTAATCCTATGCTGTGACATCCCTATAATTTTCCCTATTACCCTTGTATAAACCTGATATCTATCTAACATCTGTTGGGTGTCGCTATCACGAAGGGTGTATAGAAATCATTAGATATCCATTTAATCCAGATTCTCAATATAATACTCATACCGTTACCAGATTAGTATAAATCACATCCCTATAATTTTCCCTGTTACCCTTGTATAAACCTGATCCCTATCTAACATCTGTTCGGTGTTACTACCACGAAGGTGTATAGAAATCATTAGATATCCATTTAATCCAGATTCTCTCCTAACTCACCAATATAAAAGTTATACCGTCATCAGATACTTATCCGAATACCACTTACCTCTATATCCTCCCAGTGTTACATACCCTCTTGAACTCTTGTACGAACTCCTACCACCTGGTATCGAAACCAAATTATACACTCACTTGGTCCTGTAATTTCAAGATAACACCCTCAGGATAAACTTCACAAAAATTCTATTTAGTCTAACCCTAGTACTAATTAATAAACAGAATTTAGTGCATCATATTTGCATTTCACATGATTTACACTTTATATTAAAATTTCTCTATTTAGTTACCCGATCAATCATAATACACCAGAACAGTTAAATAAATCACATTGTATTATTTTGTACAATTGTGTGCAATCTATTTTAATAATATCCATTTAAAATTAATTCACATTCCAAATACCCAAATTTTACAACAGTAACAAACAGCTGATTATAACAATTACAAATGTTAGTGTAGGTCAAGGGTTATCCTAATCTGTTTAAGTACCGCAACTTTCCCATCAATGTCAAACATGTATATTTAATTGATTAAACCTCCTCTAAGTCACATAGAGTTCACCCCTATATTTGTAATTACCCACAAAGTCTTTATCTCAAAGAAACATGATAGAGTCACTGTCTTACCTGATTGAAGTTGCTACTGCACTTTCATAAAACCACTCAGTCCATTTATCTTCACCAACACCAGTAACCCGACTGAAAGTCATCATTGTTAATTAATTATTATTACACTTACTAAAAGAAAAACCTGCGGAAAATAACAGACACATGCTTAATGACATTTTTTACAGCTTGCGACCAGGTGCAATCAAACCCAAAGCCATATTCCGACCTCGGAGTCAAACTACAGTACTGAGTTTAATTTTATTTTATACGCCAGAATAATTATTTGTTTTTATATTGTCTAAAGGTATTATATTTTTATTTCAGTTCACAAATTATATTCTTAATATACTTCTAATAGATTGTGTTACTTGATTCTAAATCCAGGCAACCCAACATACGTTGGAGTGTTGAAAATTGCAAACTGAACCTCACCTGTGATATTAGGCTAGCAAACACGGGCAATTAATAAAACAATTATTGTATACTCGTTTAGGGTGTTACAAACATCATTTAATATTTCTCTAAACGGTTACGTTAAACAACACAAAATATTTAATAAAACTCAAAATAAAAAACTGTATGACCCTGAATGTTTCAATTGCAGAAAATTACCACTAGATACTTTAAAATGAATCAATAAAAACATAATGAAATCAAAATTTAGCTCCCAATTAATTCTTTAGTTTGAATAATAAAATTACTGCTCTTCGTAAATTATTGCTTCGGCTGATCGGGAGGAGATCACAAATTGACACCACAAAATTCAATTAATTGTTTGTATATTATATCTATATACAGGGTGACATAGAAAAAAGTGCCATGCATAATGCCTCGCGATAGAGGACGCTAAAATAAGAAAAAAGTTCCTATGAACTTAGGTCTGCAACACCTTCGTTTAAAATAGTGTTAGAATTATGTTCTGCAATATCTTCTTACAATGATGTAATAACGATTTTGTATACAGGGACTTTTTATCACGCAGAAGTCAAATATGACCTTAGTTATTTTATTACTGAAGAGTAGTAATCATATTACAAGACCCTTCACGACAAATCCACCTATTTTCAAACCTCCTTTCAAAAAATTTCCTTACCACTCAAGAAAAGTGAGCTAGCTTGCCATCAAGTCCACTCTTGCAACAATGTCCAATGAAACATCTTCTAATAATGTGTTCAGGTTATTCCTTTTCAACAGTGCGACGAGTTCTGGAAACTGCCGCTATTAACTTTTTTTTTAAAGAGACATCTTCACCACCCATCTTCATACAAACGCCTATGCACGTCAATAAATGTTCGCACATTAGGAACCTGTCCTAAAGGATATCATTCTCGATAGATGAGTTGAGTTTTGGAGAAATTTTTCTCGTAAACTGTTGGTCCTAGCGACTGCAATAAGGTATACCTTTCTGAAGCAGAAAAGATGGAAAAACAAATTTCTCCAGTCGAATATGACATACAGTGTAAGGCAAAAAAGTTAAGACCGATTCAAACAAGATGGAAACCTGTATGTGGCGCCCTCTATCAGTAATAAAAGAACTAAGGTCATATTTGAATTCTGCGTGATAAAAAGCCCCTGTATACAAAATTTCGTCCGCTTATTACATCATTGTAAAAAGATATTAAAAAAAACAAAAAAATAATTAAACTTCAACACCCTATATCTTTTAAACGAAGACGTTGCGGACCTATGTTCATAGGAACTATCGCGTGGCATTATGCGTGGCACTTTTTTCTATGTCACTCTGTATATCTCACAAAACACACAAATACATATATTTATTTACAACGGTTTCGGTTTTGATTTAAAGTATTAAATGCTAGAAAACGGGAAAATAAAATGGCCAACCTTGTAAGCTTACCAAATAGCTTTTGATTTTAAACTACGGAAATAGAATTAACTTTAGAACAATATGTAACCAATTGGTCACCAAAAACCTATTTCAACATGCCTAATGTTTATATACATTTACAGTACATTTAATTAAATAATAATAAAAACAAAATACCAAGGATATCGCAAATAAAAGCAGTTCGTCAACCTTTAAATTGAGATTAACATGAAAGCATCAAATTCCGCAAAATAACACCAAAAAAACGACTGCGTTTATTCGCTCGCCAACCAATAATTTCACCAATTTTACAAAGTTATAATAAAGCATTCACAATACCATACAATATTGAGTTACCTTCTCCACCGGACAGCGACCAAAGCAATGGAAACGGCTCCAGAATACCTGCTGATGTTCTCGATCGTCCAAGGGAATACGGCAATTTCCCAGTTTTAATTTTCGATAGCGATACTCAAAAGTTAATTGCCGTTATATAGTTTATGTGCACAAAACGAGTAGCTTTTACACACGAGATATTTACAAACTTGAATGTTCCATTAAATCTTTTATATTAAAACGAAAGAAAAAAAACGTTTATTTACAAAATATTTTAGTACGACATTCCTTTTCTTTCACGTTGTGTCTTCACAATGGTTTCATTCGGTAATATAAATCCGCTTTAAGTGCGACCACCAACCACCATTAAGATGCACTTAAATAAACGCAAAACTTAGTGAAATGTTCATAAATTGACCCTACGGTCTATAACTTCAGAATAAATAACCAGGAGGGATGAACGTCTACACAAATATCCACCAAACTGGTGACTTTAGTTGTAAACAACTTCTCCAAAAGTTCAGTCCTCCAGGTATTCCAAAAAGGCGTGCCCCAGGCTCACAGATCACATCTCTTACTTGCGAAAGTCAGATCGAGAATCCGCGCGCAATTAAGTGCGCAAAAAACAGCTTCAATTACTAAACGCGATAAGTAAAATTAACATCAACAGCCCCTGCTTAAACAAGCAAACCAAGGAATGATCTCTTCCTACACTTTAAATACGAACTTTTCTTATCTACAACTACATTTTATTTTAACGAAACCTTCTATAAAAATTTACCCGAAAACTAATTTAGATTCAACTTTAAAATTTCCTATTTCCAATTAATTAATCCAACAAAATCTATAATTGCCATACGAAAAGTTTAATGCGAAAACCATTACAACTTAGAAAATCAAACAATTTATTGTTACTTCCAATTGTACCTTGATGAACACAAAAAAAACAACAAGTTTCGTCATCGTAAATTGAGGCATTAGCAAAAAAAGAATAAAAAGAAAAAAATATGTACATATATACAGCGCGTTCAAATACACATGACACATTTACAACTTTTAATGCAGGGTTTTGCTCGACACGGCCTTGAACTTGATAGAGATGATAACGCTGAAAGTTACGCTTTAAAAACTGCATAGAAGACCACTCCGGATCAGTCCATTTTCATAAACCATTTTGAAATGAATCATTTGACAGAAAATTCAGTGTTCTTAGAAATACAAAGACAAAAAATCGAAATCGCCTTAATATTTTAAATGGCTGCTAGCGAAGATATTAAAAGACACGGTGGTAATTTTAAATGTAATCCTTTGAATATTATTCTGACCGCTAACATATGGAAACAGACACTCTATGAAGAAACGTAAATAAATAAGATTATTGATTTTATATTGAAACCGGTTCCCTTCTTGAGATTACCGTATGGGTAATTTGTAGGGAATAGGGACTCTATTTTCCCCATATTTGGGTATGAGTCAATATTTAGTGTATGGTCCATTTCCACAAAATATTATTTATCTTTACTACTTAACTATACGACCTACATAATATCCTACTTCAAGGTTGTAACAATCGACAGAAGGTTATAAGATCTCCAGCACGCTCTTACTAAAGAAGCTTGTTTTTGAGCCTTAATTAACAAAACAATTGTTTAGAATAGCGTTAGCTATGTTCACTCCTATTACTATTAAATAAAAATAAATAAAACGTATATTAAGGATAACATTTTATTCAATCAGGAATACATTCTCTTTGTTGTGTAGCATTTACCTATTTAGGAAATATTTGGTTATACGGGATAAGAGAAAATAGCGCATTGGCTTCCTTAGTGTAGGCTATTGAATAGATACTCACAAATTTCTCCTTTTCGTTCCCTATTATAGATTTCCAATTACTATTGTAAAATGTATTTATATTTTCATTTTTCTTTGGGTCGCCCATATCAAACTGAAATGTCATACCTCCAAAATCGAGCGCTTCTATATTAACATTGGTGATGGAAATGTAATCTTCACCATCTTTACTCAATATATTTCCAGTAAAAGTTATTTGGGAAAAGTAATCATCTAACAAAGATAACAATTAAAAACTCTCATAAACCATATTACCCTTACTTTCTTTAACAATCAGTTTTCCAGTGCCACTAAAATCACTTCCATTAATTATGGCATTTTTAAACTCGTAATCAGTTCTAAACTCAATTGTGGGGCAAAATAGTTTGATACTAATCAAAACTTCCGAATCACTTAATTTTGCACTAGAAAACACGTGAAAAGAATAGAATTATGTAAAAGTACCACATTACTCTACGTCTCTAATCTCTCCTTCAGTATGACCATGTAACTCTAGATTAGTATATGTACGTTCAAATGCGTGTGGAGAAAATGGTTCAGCTGTCCATGATGCAATCCTCATTGGATCAAGTTTTGGAATGTTAAATTCAGGCATACCTTTAGTGTGAGTATTACATAATTAATTTAACATGTATGCTTTTTACCTGCACGAAGAACTTCCAGACCTTTTGGTATAGCCGATTTCAGACATCCATTGATGTCTGGGTCAGAGCGGGAACATGTTTGAAATTTACCTAAGTTAATACATATTTTAGAAAGCAATTTTTACCACTTTAATCCTATAACCATCGGTAGCATAGCAGAACAGTAATTAACAAGGTAAACGAGTACGGTGAACATTATACACTAGCGATACTCACCAATTAACTGGCCAATGGACAGATATGGAAGGAATAACAAAGCTAAAAAATTCGATAAGTTTTTCATTTTGAGTTGAAACTAAATTTATGAAATTGAAAATTGCTTTATATAGCCCAGTCACATAAATATTCATGGTATCTTATTTAGTAGATTCACACAATTACATTAGTAATTATTATTTAAAGTTACATTGATTATAACGACGAAAACAGAAATAACATAGAATTGCTTTCAAAATCGGAGATAAAGTTTCAAAAATGTTAGTAAATACGCTTAATCGGGGATACGACGTCACAATTTCTAAGTAGAGCTTAAGAGCCGGTAAGAGATGGATAAGTATAACATTTTTGTTGGTGCTGTTGTATGTCAGATTAGTTAAAAGATTTAGCTAAACATTTTCCACATGTAATTTTATATTTCAACATAGGGTAAGAACATAAAAGTATCAATTAACAACAAACCAACTCCAGTAAAATATATTCCAGCCTCTTGATCTGCTATTTCACACTAGAGTATGATGCGTTGGAAAACATTTGACATGTGAGGCTTATTTAAAGCACTAATAAATTACATTTTCCCAAAATTGTCGGCTGAAAACTACAACCAAAGCAATAGAAGTATTGATTCAATGTTAAGATACAAGTGGCAAAACAACATACCAAAACCCAATGTTTCTAAAATTAAATGTTTCTAACACCCTCAAGTGTTATACTATTGCAACATTCGCAATGCAAATATTGTAAATTTTGTACATTATAATGTATGACCAATTAATATAGTTTCAAACAATATTGAAAACTAAAATAAAATACTTTTCTTTTTTGTGTTTTGTATTTTAAATCATACAATCTAAACGTTTCGATAACACTTACAGTTATCCTCGTCAGTAGTAATATTTGTTAAAAATTGTTAAAGATATTGTAAACAATTTTGTCAAAGTTGAAAAATTTTCATATAATATTGAAATACTGTTTGAATATTTATTACGGCTACTTCTAATTTATTCATACCATACCAACTGTGCAAAAAAAGTGTTACTTATATTTGAAAAACCAGAATATAAGATTTTGAATGAGAAAAGAGAATAAATATTATATAAACCTACCTGAATTTTTCTCTTTTTATAATACATAAATTAATAATTTTTAATTAAAAATAATTATTAATTTTATTAAATACATAAATAAAAAGTTTACGTCGTGTAGGATTTGAACCTACGACCCATAATTTGCTACAGCACCACGCTAACCAACTACAATCAAATGTAATGTGAGCCAGCAATATCGTAAGGATTCACACATACCAAAGCAACTTGACTAATATTAAGTTATTAACGTTGGTGATGGAAATGTAATCTTCACCATCTTTACTCAATATATTTCCAGTAAAAGTTATTTGGGAAAAGTAATCATCTGGCAAAGATAACAATTAAACACTCTCACAAACGATATTACCCTTACTTTCTTTAAAATCAGTTTTCCAGTGCCACTAAAATCATTTCCATTAACTATGGCATTTTTAAACTCGTAATCAGTTCTAAACTTAATAATTTTTAAATTATTATTAATTTAAACAGAATTCTTTCTGTTCATGTCGTTGAACCATATGACGTTTAAATTAAATACCATAATGCAAATGACGATTCTTTATGGTTCTCTATCATCCTGTTTATCATGAAAGCCATAGCTATATTAATTAAGATTTCACACACACAGACACACACGCGCGTACGCAAACATACACACACGCACTAACGCAGGCTCGCACGCACGAACATACGCTCGCCTACACACGCACACACCCATGAACACGCACACGCACTCGCACGTAGTCACTCACACACCCGCACACGCACATGCACACAAACACGCAAAGTTGTAGGGCTAGGTAATTTCTGGCGCAGGATGTGACGTCACACCAATCAGCGCCGTGAGCGAGCACGTAAGCCCCGCCCCCACCGGAATTTTGCGGTTGGAGGACCATTGGGAGAAGAGGGCGTGGTTCTTTCTACAGGAAGGGGCAATGACGTCAAGCCAATGGGATGAGAGGTTGGACCCCGCCCCTTGTTGAGTTCAGGAAGGGTGATGGCTATTGGCTGGCCAATGAGAGACGTGGCCGCCATGTTGGAGTTCTTCAGCGGCCTCTAGAGTCTTCCGTTGATGCTTCTTTGGATCACTCAGCCATTTCCGGTAGGCTCTTCGAGGTTGTCTGCAGCCGTTTCTGATGGCTCCATTAGAGGTCTTCTGCGGCTTCTGGTGGGTTGGTTTCCATCGTTCGAGCTCGAGTAAGTCAAGTTATGAACATATGCATATGCATATAACCAACTGAGCCATCACGGTTTTAGATATAAAACGTAAAAAGTGTGACATAAACATAAATATTTCAGCTGACGTAACAATGAGTTAAGAGCAGCTTTTCAGTTATGTAATTACAATTTACAATTAAAATACTAGTTATAATGTTTTGAAGTAATAAATTACAAAAAGGGGATTTCATTTTCAAATAAACATTAAATTTACATTGAAAAAATTGTAATATAATTTAAACTAGCATTACATGTATTCAATGATAAAAGCAATGTATTTACTGATAAATATTTAATACATGTTAATTAAATACATTAAAGCTAAGTACAGCAATCAGTTAAGTCTAGAAATCATCATCATATGCTTTAATTGAATTTAACAATAATAATAATAAAAATAACGCCTTTTATTGAACAGTAACATACAAACTAGCTTAATTTGCTACTTACTAAACAAAAAATGATATTTCCAGCGCATAGCTGGCGAAGTCTAGCACAGATTGGCTACTCCACTTAACCAGCTAGACATTGCATGAAATAAGTGTATGTAGAAAAACAATAATTCTATGTATACATACGAAAGTAGGATAAATTTATAATAGACAGAATAAAAAAAACAGACAAAGTGAAAACAAAAAACTTAACTGTCAATAATGTTTACTGTTTTTTAACTTAACAGTAAGGTAAGTTCTAGGATCTATATATCAGTACTCAATATTAAATTCTTTAATTTATACCTAAATTGCCCAATGCTTAAATTTTTAAGTTCGCTAGGTAGCTTATTATATGATTTAACCGAACTACATGTAAATGAACGTCTGAAAGTGGCTGTACGATGGCGGAGCACATTATAATTATCTTTCTATCTAGTGTTCACGTTATGTAAACTAGACGTCTTAGTACATTTAGCTTTTAGGGGATTTAATGGATTTGTATCTAGGAAGACTTTGTGTGTGTATGTTCCTAAATGTAAAACTCTGCGCTCTTCCATAGAAAACCAATTTAGCTGTTTGAATTTTTGAGAAATGTGTTCATACATTCTAACACCAAAAATGAAATGAACCCAAGAGTTTTGCACTACTTGAATTCTTTGTTTTTCGAAGACAGTTAAACATGTACCGTACCGAAAGTCGCAGTAAGTAAAGTGATACAGTAGTAAATATAAACTCTAAAGAAGCAAATTCTATCATTTAATAACATCCTGTAAATGTTTCAGTTATGGTCGATGAAAGAGTGAGAACGCATTCGGAGGAACAAGGAAAGCAATTTACGTGAAACTAATTTTTCTTATTCTAATGCAAACCGTACATTTTACAATTCAAATACGAGTAAATTAATAAATTAAACAAAACAACTTGTGTTATTCATTACAATTAAAACTATTTGCATTTGTAAGTATAATCATATAAAAATTATATTGAAAATTTGCAATATATAAGTATTTAAGTGCAAATCTGCATCTAGCTTTACTAGGAAACAGTTATGCGTCTACTGTAATATTTGCTCCTGGAACATAGCAAGCATTACAGTTACTAACAAATTTATCCCATATTTCGGACGCCAAAGCAAACTTATCACTAACTATACGTTCTTTTCGCGTTGATTGAATATCAGATCTTAAAAATCTCATGACTTCACGAAATCGATTGCGTGACATGGTCTCACAAAGAAATTGCGGTCGCCAAGTAACAGATCATAAACTGTCAAGCTGTAATGTTCTTGCGTCGTAAGCACCACGAGCTAGCAATATTGCAAGGAAAGCGTCAAGTTCTTGAAAAGACAATGACCAGTTTGTATCATCTCCTAGTTCTCGTTTAGCTTCAATTTCAGTACATTTCTTGTGTTTTCTATAAACAATCGAAATTCACTTAGCACAGAGTTAGCAAATACATTTATTTTTGCATAAGTAGTTGGTCCAGGAGTATTTCACATAACATTTATTTGAACTATACGACTAACATAAGGCCAATTGATTCTATAACTTCTCATATATCATTAGTTTTGGTTGATTGTTTACTCCCCACACGTAAATACATGTCATTTCTTCGTTTTGGATGGTGTTCAATATCATCACTAATTTCATTAGATGTACAAGGATCGGAAGTGACATTATTTACGCTGACATCAGATTCTTCACTTTGTTCACTACTTCAACAGAAACAGCTTCATCATTTTCACCATTTTCGGAGTGGTCATTTGGTTTTTCGGATTCGCATTCAGATCAGTTTTCCAACTCCGCAAGACAATCTAAAGCCTGTTGTGTAAAACCGCGAGACAACCACATTTTTTTTACTACGAAATTAATCTCGTAACAAGTACAGAAGTATCTCAAAATAACGTTCACTTGCAACTAATTTGAAATCTCAAAGAATATATAGATCTCTACAGAAACAGGTTATAACTTGCATTTTTCATATCTCGGACGCGTAGGTAAAAATAACGAAGTTGTTATACAACTTCGAAACTGATTCTGAATATGTGAACGGCCAAAATGACGGCTCCGGAAGTTATACAAATACTAGAAAAAAACTCTAAAACGGCTTAATTTTCTTAATATATCTTTTTATATTCTAAAAGTATCTAAAAATCTAGAGAAAGTCATAATACCTCAACACCGTAATTTCAATTTTGAAAAAAAAAACTGTTATTCGAGGGGTCTTATACCAGGTGTTGGATGGTTGATGAGCACTATTTCTAAATTGACCGGTGAAATGACAATGATCTATTACTTTACTTTACTATCATGATCTAGATGTTCGCAAATATCACAGTTGGGTGGATTCATTACATTCCAGCATTTTCATGTGACTTACAGTTTCATAGATTTTTAAAATACTGATGTAGACTCCTAGGAATAACTAGCAGCTCGTTGCTAAACCAATTCATATACTCCTCACCCCTCAGCAATAGAAATTTTTAGAAGGAATCGTTAAACGTGCAGTGTAGATAATATGCGATGATGCATGCGTTGTTTCTTATATTTAACGGTATTTCGCGTTTCCTCATCTTTGAAATCCTGCACTACACATTCCAAGTCGCAATATAAAATAAATGGAGCAGTCTGCCTGAACTCATAGTTCTTAAAGTAGATATTTGAACCTGGCTTTGGCAGCTCTATCCTACATTTATTAACTAACTTACAATCCAATTTGTGATTACTTAGCTTAATTTGAGAACTAGAATAGTGGAGGCATCTATCGCATAGATATAATTCCTCTTCCTTAACTGTGAACGCACTAATCCCGAGAAATTCTTGATCCTGCAGAAATAAAATTTAACGACTTCATCATCGTTAGTTGTTCCAAGTCTCGAAACGTCACCATCTATTTTGCTTTCAATTTTATAATTCTGCTGGATCATTAATAAATTAACATGTTGTTTCTTATCTTCACATAATTATATGGGTACTGCATTATATGTAGTTAAGTATTTTTTAATAAGGGCATACATGTTTATGGATAAATTAGAATTTTGTTTTAAACATTTAGCGATTTGGTTTAATTCATAGGAAACTGTATATCTTCAAAATTTAGGATTTCGGCATAGTAGGGATAGGATAATGCACGATTAGAATCGTGAGGAGCGGGAAAGAGAGCTGATGCTAAAGCGCACCCGAAATAGGCTTCATTATTGTTTTTTACATTAATAATGCATTTTTTATTTTAGAGCACAACCACTATCCTGTTTTTCAAATTGAATCAATCGTTTCATCAAGTAGTCTACTACATTAATATTAAATAGATTTTTTAGATTTTCACATTCTAGCTTAGGTCTTAAAATATAAAAATGTTTGGTCGTAAAACTAAATTCCCTATACATTAAATTATCATCATCATTATTTAAAGGTGGTTTCACGAATTCCGTACAGAATTCTAAATTAACTTTTAAAATAATATACATGCTAAAAATTTCCGTAATCCTAATTGAAAATAACTTAAAACTATCGCGAAAAAATGCCCCTAACGCCCTATGCCCTAAATTAATTATAATACTCATCAGTATTGGCATGCTTATAAAAACGTTCAATCATTTTCACGGATGTATTAATTGTCTCAATTAAATCGATTTCTAAAAAATAAATCATTTGGATTAGTATAAATGGCAAGCATTCTACCTTTAACATCTTGCGAACGAACTGCGGCAGGAAGTAATATATTCGGTTTGAATTTAGCGAACCTGTAATTTACCAATATAATTAATGCTTCAAATATAAGCATATAACTTACCTGGAGCGATACAAGTAATTATAAAAGCAGTCAAGCGGTGACCGCTTTTGTAGGTAATGTAAATCTAAAAAATTAATTTATATAATTAATGCCTTAAGTAAAATGAATAAAACATACCTGAATAGATCCGCCGATTGAACTGCAGAAAATACACAACAAGTAAGTTTTATTTGATAATGGTTAGGAAACCTGAAATTCATTAATACTCGTAATTAATTATTATTTTTTAAGTGTAATATTGAAACTCACCTGATCAAAGCCTGATAACGATAGATAACGAACCATATGCTGCATTGCTTTTATATACGTCACGTGCCGGAAGTTGCAGGTTGTTCTAATAGAAATGTATATCTGGATATAGAAATCACACTAAAACCGGATATATCAGGCTCTACAGCTGATAAACATCAGAGAGAGAGAGAGAGAGAGAGAGAGAGAGAGAGAGAGGAGAGAGAGAGAGAGAGAGAGAGAGAGAGAGTGTGTGTGTGTGTGTGTGTGTGTGTGTGTTGTGTGTGTGTTGTGTGTGTGTGTGCAGATGTGAGAAAGAAAGACATACATTGAGGGGTTTTTGTGTGACAGCTATTGTAAGATATATACGTTTGCACTCTGTAGTGTGTGCTTGAGAGAGAGAAAGCAGCAGTGAGAAAGAAAGATATGCTGGGTGAACTATGTTTATTTCAAAAGTGGTCATCCATTCTGGTTATCAGTCAGATCAACGGGTGTGAGAATACCGTCAGGATGGGTGTCGGAGGTATATAAACACGTTCACCAGGTACCAAGCGACTTAGTATACTTTTGTTGCTGTTACCGATCACATCGGTCTCATCACGAGTGCACATGGCTGATTTTAAAATTGTCAGTGAGCGTTATATGCGCATAAAGAAGTTTCGCCCCACGATGCGAAAAATCTTGTTTAGACTAGAGAACAACACCGGAAAGCTAGATGTGTTAGACTGGATAAGAACAGGGGTTAATTGAGTTATTATGTACATTATGTCATCGGTTAACCACGACGATGAAATGGGAACAACCTTTCACACAGAAAATTTTAAATTTAAATTACCAGGGTGAATGAGCTTTCGTAAAGCATCCGAAGCGACATTTGGCTCTATGTGGAGTATTTTGAAACCACTTCTGCATAGTAATATTTATTACACGAGCACCGGCACATTCCATATGGAGGTAATGTGTGTATCATCGTCAACAGAGAAAGGAAGGCAACTATAATGAAGTATCAACCATGCGACGTGGAATAATTACTATACGTAGTGAAGGTAGCTTATGTTTACCGCGAGCGTTGGTAGTGGGTAGAGCCCTTGCATATAAAGACCAAAGACATAATGACATTAGAAAAAAGGATGCACTACAAAAACTATTAACACTAAACCTAATAGAAGTCCCTAAGGTTACAATTCGAGTGAGGGCTGTAGTATTAACGAACTTAGACAGTTTCAACGATACCCTACCGGGTACAACATAACAGTACACCAACACGCACTAAGGGACCAGAAATGTTATTCAAAGGAATCGATTCCGAGGAAAAGATATTTTAACGTTATAACATCTTTAACAACGGCATTGTGCTGTAGCTATTACTGTGAAAAGTGTCATATCCCGTACAATACTTTAAACAGGCATTGGTGTGAAGCTACATGTACCTGCTGTGGAAGAGTCCCAGTTTGTGAAAAATTAAGTGAAGGAGTTTATTGCCACGACTGCGGTAGAAGTTTTCGTTCATCCACATCTTTTGAACCATAAAGAAGAAAAACGGGGCATTTTTGTGGAGAGGTATTTTGTGAAAAATGCAACGATCATAAACCAGAAAACCATGTTTGTTTTATTAGACCAGCAAACCCTTATAGAGAGAATGACGACGTTTTATTTTTGCTTTGTGATTTAGAAACTCATCAAGAAATATCTCGCCCTGAAAAACCCGAAGTAAAACTTCACGAGGGGAATCTGTGGATTTAAGCAAGTGTACCCTACGTGCTACACACTACCATCTTCTCTAGTCATATGTCCCCGATGTTGTGTTAGAGGTATTACAAGGTATACACTGTATCAACAAAATCTTTAGTTACTTGCTGTAAGTAAGAAAATTGTTCAAAAAGGTTGTTGTAATAGCCCACGATGGTCAAGGGTTTGAACAACAGTTTATCTTCAATCACACACTAACAAACACACACCTTAAACCGGAGATTATAACGAGGGGGTCTAAAAATACTAATGACGAAATTTGATAACTTAAAATTTATTCATACTCTAAACTACTGCCCTATGCCACTCTCAGCCCTATCGAAGGCGTTTGGATTAGCGACGCTTATTTCCCCATCTATTTAACATTAAAGCAAACTCCGAGTATGTAGAACCACTACCTCATATTGATTATTACCCCCCAACTCCATGAAACCCGAAAAAATAGTTGAATTTTTAAGATGGTACGAAGAAACGCAATCACAGGGTTACATATTTAAAATATCGTAAATGTTAATAGAATATTGCCGGTCCGATGTAGACATCTTAAAGCAAGCTTGCATGTACTTGAGATGATTGTTTTGGAAAAAGTGTTTGGTTGATCCGTTTGTCGAGGCCATTACGATAGCCTCAGCTTGCAACCTGGTGTATCTACGACGATTTTTACAACCCGATACAATTGCAATTACTCCTAAAGCTGGTTGTCGAAGAGCACACAAACAATCTATAAGTGTATAGCACTTGTAGATTGTTGTGGCTGGCCTGGGAAGAGGACCGTAGGGGTATTTCTATTCAACACGCTGGTAAACAGAGACAGTATGTGACGTATGGCTTGAGATAGGTGGTTATTGCGAATAACCAAACGAAGTTTTCGAGTTTTACGGGTGTTACCATAACGGTTGTCCTATACGCTTTACGACACAACGCGATGCACCCTGTTTGACAATCCACACGATACCATGGAGCAGAGTTATAAAAATACTACATGAAAAGTATTCCGTCTTAAACATTTAGGATATAACGTCACTGAAATGTGGGAATGTAAATTTTTGCTAGCATTAAAACAAACCAAAAAATGTTATACCTAAAATACCACCCCCTGATAAGATACGTACCTCTTAATCCATGCGACGCATTTTATGGTGGCAAAACGGGGTGCACGGCACTAAAATATGTAACAAAAGCCGGCGAAAGAATAAAATACGTCGACGTGTGCTCGTTGTATCCCTCGGTTTGTAAATACGGGAAGTTTCCAACTGGCCACCCACGGGTATTTGTTAGGAGGGAGTGTGTAGAGTTTACTACGAGGGGTGCCTTTCCCGATGGTATAATTAAGTGTTCAATTCTACTACCTCAAAATCTGTTCCATCCGGTGCTCCCTATGAAGATATATCAAGAAATTATGTTTCCACTTTGTCGCACGTGTGTAGAAGAAATAAGTAACAAAGAATGCTTGCATGATATTCAGGAACGAACACTTCACGGTATATGGTGTACAGACGAAATCGTAGAAGCCGCCAAAAAGGGGTACAATATAGTACAAATATAAGAAATCTGGTCATATGACGCAACACACTATGATAAAACAAATAGATCAGGTGGTCTATTTTCGGTTTCATAAATATGTTCCTAAATGACCAACCTCTTCAACTGATGGGGTAGGATAGGGATAGATCGGTGTTGAACAGCTTCACCTTCACGGACTGAGAGCGCAACTAACTCGCGTAGAGAATAGTTTCCGTTGTGTAGAAGTGTTAGAATACGGCAATAATATTTTTATTTTAATGTCTGTTTTAATATCAGCATTACTATCCTGTATCCCCGACTGATAGTAGTTACCTGATGGTACCTACCTGTATTATAGGCCAGCTCAAATAAACCCAATACGTGCCTTATTAATAGACGTACAGTTAGGAATCAGAATCGACGATCTGTATCTAAAACAATAAAAATGTTTGTGAACAGGTACTTGTTGAGATATCAATCAGAATTTAAGAATAAGTTTATACGCGAAGGTGTCCCGAGGTCGAGGTGGAAATGAATCGTTAAATTCTGCGTTTGCATTACAAAAACCATCATTACATCTAACTAACCTTTTCAAATAGGTAGGTCCTATATGGAACATTTTGTTTAAATACTTAACGAAAACTTTTCTGTCCTAAACATTTTAACAGCTATAAATTCATTAATTTTGCAAAAAATCTCTCTACAAACATCGTTAACGCACACTAATACGTGTTTTGTACCAATCAACGCGAATTCTCAATAAAACTATACGTTAAGGTAACCATACCTTAATACACAGACATATCTATCCAGGTAACATAATCAACTTTAATGATATTAATTATTACATTTGTAATTACCAGCATTAATAATTGAATGAATCATTTTTATACACATACGTACTCACAAAAAAGCGGTTAACAGATTAAAGTTGCAATTTTAATAACATTGAAAAATTTCGTTTATTTCTAGAGTTGAACTATGCAGCTGATTAACACAAATAGAAAATTTCTGAGTTCTAAAACGTATAAAAACCGTAAAACGCTATAAATTCAAGTGTAAGCTAAAGATTATTTTTAGTTATGATGTAACACAGAAATCGCGTTTATATTTGTTAATTGAGGTTATCATCACATATTTACACCGGTGGTTTCTGTAGTGCGAACGCGGAATTTTCATTTTCACCTCGACCTAGGGACACCTTCGCGTATAAACTTATTCGTAAATTCTGATTGACATCTCAACAAGTACCTGTTCACCAACATAATTATTGTTTCAGATACAGATTGTCGATTCTGATTCCTAACTGTACGTCTATTAATAAGGCACGTATTGGGTTTATTTGAACTGGCCTATAATACAGGTAGGTACTATCAGGTAAGTACCATCAGTCGGGGATACAGGAACGGTAATGCTGATATTAGAATAGACATTAAAATAAAAATATTATTGCGGTATTCTACCGAAAACTTCTCTACTCGAGTTAGTTCCGATCTCAGTCCGTGAAAGTGAAGCTGTTAAACACCGATCTATTCCTATCCTACCCCATCAGTTGAAGAGGTGAGTCATTCCTAGGCCTTGCTCGGATGTGCTGAGAAGTCATATCGTCTGCGGCGCTCGGTCCATAGAGGCATTCGACGCCAAAATGTTCCGGAAGGAACCTATCAGCACTGAGGGAGAGGGAATTTCCTGTATATGGAAAGCTGCCACTTGACAGTAAACCTACCCTTGCCCCCCACTGTCAACCTTGGACCTCTCTGTAGCGTCTTTGAGCTCCAAGGGGCTTAATAGCTATAAATAATTCGGTAGTAATTATAGGGGCTTCAACTATATTCATCTACATTTAATTTTCCATCAATTTTGATAAATTGTGGTGTTAAACCCTCCCACTTTAACACTCAGTTAATATTTTGCTCTTATGGGCTTTCCTCTTTACAGAAATCTGAGTGTGTGTGTATCTGTCTGTCCAGATATGCGTATATGCAGCACAGTTTATTTTCTAACTAATTTAATAATGGATATTAACTAGAGTAGTTCCTTAAGTAGATATGTGCGGTGAAATAAGTGAGAAACGAGTATGCTTTTTTTCTTTTCTTTATTTAAGATTACATTGAATAATACATATACACGGAGTTTACATACATCAAAGATCTATAACTTATTTTAATATAGTCTTTCGATTTATTTAAGTCTATAACGTACTATTGCAACATTCCAATTATAATATATAGTGAAAACATGCAAACATTCATAATTTATTCTTGTTTTGATCTTAATGTCTGGTATATTTATTGATAAACATTCCAACAATGTAATAAAAAGGTAATATATCCTAAAATCCTATTGTATTTACACTACCTGGTATAATAACACTTTATTGCTTCACACTAAATCATTTTTGTTTTCTTATATCCGTATGGTACCATGACGTAGTTTTCGATCCCACACCGTTTGTTGATGTTTAATCGGAGTTTTTTTAATTTCGGGTTTTGTCACGAGTTCGTGGTCGTGTGTACGCTTAATGATGTTAGTAGAAGTTAAAATTTTATGTTCTTCGTTATCCACTAAGTCAATTAAGGTTAACTTTTCCTAAGTCTTCATAGTTAGGGGCATTCCTTTTACATTAATCGTTTGCTTTACCGTCCCTCCGGTAAATAAACTTTGTAACCGTACATTTTCGGTTCTCCTTACTCAAACTCGGCGATAAAAGACCTACAACCGTATTGAGGTTCAATTTCATCGGTAAGATCTCCTAACATATTTCCTAGAGGTAGATACGAGTAACCTCCTTTTGAAATGTAAATAACAGGATCAGTTTCTTATATTTTCTACACATGTGCGACCAAGCGGAAACATAAGTTCTTGATATATCTTCATAGGGAGCACCAGATGGTAGAGATTTTGAGGTAGTAGAATTGAACCCCCTGTGATTTAAGATAAACTGGTGATCTCAAACACTTGACCATTGTGGACTATTACAACAACCTTTTTGAACAATTTTCTTACTTCCAGCAAGTAACTAACGATTTTGTTGATACCGTATTTACCTTGTAATATTTGTTCTCTAACACAACGCCGGGGACATATGACTAGAGAAGATGCTAGTGTGTAGCACGTAGGTACACTTGCTGAAACACAGGAAGATTCGCCTCGTAAAGTTTTACTTCGGAATTTTTCAGGGTGAGATTTTTCTTGGTGAGTTTCTAAATCATATAACAAAAATAAAATATCGTCATTCTCTCTATAAGGGTTTGCTGGTCTAATAAAACAAAAATGGTTTTCCGGTTTATGATCGTTGGATTGTTTACAAAATACCTCTTCATAAAAATGAGGTGTTTTGCGGTTGTTAATATTAAATGTTTTTATACAAACGCTGCATTTGTGTACTGTTGAACATAGACACACGCTGTTTTTCTTCTTCATGGTTCAAAAGACATATGTACGAATGAAAGCTTCTACCGCAGTCGTAGCTCGTCGCTCTTTTACAGCAGGGGATGTAACTTCATACCTATGCCTGTTTAAAGTATTGTACGGGATATGATACTTTTCACAGTAATAGCTACAGCAAAATGCTGATGTTAAAGATTTTATAACGTTAAAATGTCCTTGTTTTGTACAGTAATTTTAATTTCTTTTCCTCGGAATCGACTCCTTCGAATAACATTTCTCGTCCCTTAGTGTCGCGTTGGTGTACTGTTATGTTGTAACCGGTAGGGTATTGTTGAAACTGTCTAAGTTCGTTAATACTACAGCCCTTACTCGGAATTGTAACCTTAGCGACTTCTATTAAGTTTAGTGTTAATAGTTTTTCGTAGTGCATCCTTTTCTCTAATGTCATTATATCTTGGGTCTTTAACTGCAAGGGGTCTACTACCCACTACCTATGCTCGCGGTAAATATAAGTTATCTTCATTGCGTATAGTAATTATTCCACGTTACATGGTTGATACTTCATTGTAATTGTACACGCGCTGATTTCCTTTCCCTGTTGCCGGTGATACACACGTTACCTCCATATTGAATATGTCAGTGATCGTGTAATGAATATTACTCTGCAGTAGTGATTCCAAAATACCCCACACAGAGCCAAATGTCACTTCGGATGCTTTACGAAAACTCATCTACCCCGGTAGTTTAAATTTAAAATTTTCTGGTTTAAAGGTTCTTCTCACTTTATCGTCGGTGATGAGACTGATATGAACGGTAGCAGCAACAAAAGTAAACTAAGCAACTTGGTACCAGGTGAACGTACTTATACACTACTCACCCCCACCCTGCCGACATTCTCACACCGTTGATCTGATTGATAACTGTTTGCCTGGTCATATGTGGTTAGTGGGACACACCAAGCATGTCTTTATTTCTCATCGCTGTTTTCTCTCTCTCTCTCTCTCTCACTACATGGTACATACGTGTATATTTTATAATGACTATCACACAAAGACCCCTCAACGTATGTATTTCTTTCTCGCCGTTGCTTTTCTATCTCTCTCTCTCTCTCTCTCTCTCTTTCTCTCTAACTCTCTCTCTCTTTCACGCTCTCTCACACAGACATACGCGTATACGTCAATTACGTAATATCTCTAAGCTAATATTTGGAACTGTGTTTGTAGAATGATTTTTTATGGTGATCTAAGGTGTGTGCGTACGCTAAGCTATAGATATACTGTTTACATAAGATTGATAGGTTTATACTGTAAACGGACCGGTGGCGTAGTGGTTAAGGTCCTCGTTTGTTTCCTCAGAGGTCTACGGTTCAAATCACACAGACTTACTTTTTTTTGTAACGTAAGCTTCTCATTATACATTTCCCCTTGCTATAATATAACTCCCACATGGGGGATTTGGATTCAAACGGTTGCGCACGCAACTGTCTGGCCCAAGTGCTTCTATATCTGCCATATTTTGACAATGGAATAAATACATTCTTTAGGATTTTATTACACAAAATACATGTTTATTAGCTTTACTAATGCTTTGAGGAGAATATGCCTATGGTTTCTGGATAGCAGGCAAAAACCTGCTTGCTTCTTTGTTCATGCATTATTACACATATATAAATCACTCAGGATGTTATTTCTAGATAAGCTTTATACAAATTATTCATATATATATATATATATATATATATATATATATAGCGTGTGTCTCGACGATAACATGTTAGACGAATAACGAGAACGGAAAATCCGATTCAGCTGAAAACTTGTAACTTTATATAAATGAACATAATCTACTTACTGAAAACATTTTCATGGCGGTTTCACTTCCGATTATACCGGAAGTCGATTCTACTTTTCTTGGAGATGATGTAGTAAATACGCCGTAAATTAATAGTGTGGTTTGCAATCTGTTTTGCTGCCAGTCGTATGATACCTTCAATCAGTTGGCTATGCAATTGAATTGTCAAATTTATAGTAAATGACCATTATTGAGATCAGTTCGAGTTTTAATAAATAATTTAAAATGCTACGATTGCCATTTAGTAACAAAGATTTTTTGGACTTGTTGCTTATTCATTATTATTAAATCCTAAATAACTGTCATTCATTATAAATTTGACAATACAATTGAAGGTGTCATACGACAATAAGCAAAACAGATTGCGAAGCACACTATTGATTTACGGCGTATTTACTACATCTCCAAGAAAAGTGGAAAAGAAGCAGACAACACGAAAACCATGCAGTTTAGGTATAGGAACATGATATATCAGCAGATAGGCCATTAAATTGTGCGTCGAATGAGAGTATAAAAAAACCCAGTTGCAATTAAAAAAAAATGACTCTTTGACATTTTTAATTTTCTTAATTACCGTTACTCCCGGACCTCATCTAGAAATACATTTCAAAAATGTCTAATACTGAAAACATAGTCCAATACCATGTCTAACCGTTGTACCATTTTCGCTTATCAGCCTCTCATGTTTCATGAAATATTAATTTTTCAGATTTTCGTTGCTAACACCTGAAATTATTTTTTTTCTTAATAATGGTAAGAGATAGGTACGCCAAACCGGGTAGTAGAAGACGTAAAATTTTATGCGGAAACCAAAAATAAAATAAAAATTGGAGCACTGTATTTAAAATAACGAAGTTGGTATCGACTTCCGGTATAGCCGGAAGTGACACCGCCATGAAAATATTTTGAGTAAGTAAACCATGTTTTCAGCTGAATCGGTTTTTCCATTCTCATTATTCGTCTAACATGCTATCGTCGAGACACCTTGTATACACACACACACCCACGCACGCACGCACGCACGCACGCAAGCAAACACGCGCGCGCGCACGCACGCACGCAAGCACGCAAGCACGCACGCCCCACCCACCCATCACACACACACACACACACACACACACACACACACACACACACACACACACACACACACACACACATATATATATATATATATATATATATATATATATATATATATATATATATATCAAAATTTTTCAATGTAAATTTAATGTTTAATTGAAAATGCAAATTCTCTTTTCTAGTTTATTAGTTGAAAACGAAAATAAAATCTATATTTCAATTATAAGATGTAATTAAATATTTATGTAGTACATTCATTATACGTTTTAAGTGAATAATTAAAAATGTAAATCATATTATTATTCGAGCGTAAACTGCTTCCTTGTTCCTCCTAATGCGTTCTCACTCTTTCGTCGACCTATAATCTCGCGATGTATTTTCATTCAGTTAGTGAGGGAGAGAATTTGCTAGAGTCGGTGCTAGATAGAAAGAAAGTATGGAATTCTGTTTTTTGTATTATCACTATAATGTTTTAGTATTATTTTAGGATATAATGCAATTATATACAGCATGTAGTATATTCGATTTCTAGATTTAACCGATTGCTGTACTTAGCTTTAATATATTTAATTAACATGTACTAAATATTTATCAGTAAATCCATTGCTTCTATTTTAGAATACATATAATGTTAGTTTAAATTATATTGAAATTTTTCCAATGTAAATCCCTTTTTTGTATTTTATTACTTCAAAACTCTGTAACTAGTATTTTAATTGTAAAATGTAATTATATATGATGTTTTAGAATGCGCGCCGGATTTGTTTCTCTCTAACACTGACTATAGTTTTAACGGAAATCGAGAGCTATTCTTCATTCGTTGTGACGTCAGCTAAAATATTTATATATTGCAAACTTTCAATATAATTTATTTACTAATGCAGATAGCTTTAATTGTAATGTATAACGTCAGTCTTTTTTCCAATTTATTGCTTCACTTGTATTTTAATTGTAAAATGTACGGTTTCCATTAGAGTAAGAAAAATTAGTGTATAACGGTCGATCACAAATTGCTTTGTCGGTTACTCCGAATGCGTTCTCACTCTTTCATCGACCATAACTTTACATTTACAGGATGTTATTAAATGATAAAGTTTGCTTCTTTAGAGTTTATATTTATTATTAAGTTCATGCTGTTACAATAATTAAGGTATATGATAATGATTTATACATTTAACTAATTTCTGAACTTAGCTTTAATGTATTTTTTAACATGTATTAAACATTTATCAGTAAATGCATTGCTTCTATTTTAGAATAGTTTAAATTATATTAAAATGTTTTCAATGTAAATTTAATGCAAATCCTCTTTTCTATTTTACTGTTACTTCGAAACACTGTAACTAGTATTTTAATTGTAAAATGTAATTACATATGGTGTGCGCGGCGGATGCTGTTTCTCTAATGCTCTTCCCTCTCTAACACCGACTATCCTTTCAATCATAATGAAAAGCTGTTATTCATTCATTGTGACGTCAGCTTAAATATTTATGATTAATGTAAATCACTCAGGATCTTATTTCTAGAGAAACTTTATATTGAAATTTGTAAATGTAAATTTAATGTTTATTTAAAAATACAAATTCCTTTTGTATTTTATTGCTTTAAAAGTTGTTTTACAATTAGTAATTACATATTTATTATTATTATCAGATGCAGTAATTCTGTCTTTATCAACATTATTTTCTACTATTTTATTACTTCAAAACACTGTAACTAGTATTTTAATTGGAAAGTGTATTACATATGGTGTTTTAGAATGAGCGCCGGATGTTACTTCTCTAATGCTCTCTCTCTCTTTATTCATTGAGACGTCAGCTTTAATATTTGTTTATATCACAGCTTTTATGTTTCCATATCTAAAACCGAGATAGCTCAATTGCTCATATGCATTTGCATATAAGCAGCTTAACCCATTCGAGTTCGAATCCCGGTGCAAACAATTTTTTCAAACTTTATACTGTAACCGGAAGTTCCTCCTCAACAGCGACAAAGAAGGTGTCTGCAAAGCCCAGCCGATTGCGACATCTCAACAACGTGGCGCCGGAAACCGACCAACCAGAAGTCAGAGAAGACCACTAAAAAAGCCTACAGGAAGCCGCTGAAGACATCTAAAGACACCATCAACGGCAGACTCCAGAGGCCGCTGAAGAATTCCAACATGGTCGCTACGTCTCTCATTGGCCAGCTAATGGGCCATCCCCCTTCCTGAACTCAATAAGGGGCGGGGCCCATCCTCGCATCCCATTGCCTTGACGTCATTGCTCCTTCCGGTAGGTGGAGCCGAGCCCTCTTCTCCCATTGGTCCTGCAAACTTGCGGTGGGGGCGATACTTAAGTGCTCGCTCACGTCGATGATTGGTGTGACGTCACTTCTTGGTCCAGAACCCGCTTAGCCTTACTACTATTACAATTAACAATATTATAAAAAAAAGCGTGGGCCATTTTACGATTGCTTGGTTTGCAGATGTGCATTACATGTATGAATTTGCTGATGGTAACGCACTGGAAGCCACAAGGTTGCATGAAGACCGCTTCCTAAATAGAAATATTCCGGATGCGCTAACATTTCCAAACATTCAAGCAGGCTGTGGCGGAAAAGGAAGTTTTGAACCAGACAATTTTGAGACAAACCGACCACAAAACTTAATTGGTAATTCATTAGTGTCTTTGAATTTACAGTATTAGTCTTGATTTGCTTTGTCAGTGTCACGATTGATCTGTGTAGATAAAAGGAAAAGGTTCAGATTTGAATCAAAGCGATTCACTTAAACACACTTTAAAGATAAAATTGCAAACCCGCTTTCTTAAAATACAGGTAAAAGTGTGTTAATAGATATTTATGTATTAAGGGCATAATCAGAAGATTATGGCTCGAGGGAGTGTTTGTAAATAATTTGCATTCTAAAATGGAAGGTGAAAACGCAAAAACTTATTCACAAGAAATTTTAGTTGGTGTTGGCTCATCTGGAGTTACAATTTCAAATCCATCCAACTGTATTTTCAATTTTTATAAAGAATAAGTTTCATTACTATTATTTTTATTAATAAAGGTTGTATAGTAAGGTTGTTGTTTCAATAATTCTTTCAACTTACGTGACATATCATGTCATGTGTTTGCTGTCAATCATGCTGCTTAGCAACAATGACATTTCCGTACTATAAAGACCACATTACGCCCGCATTTGGGGGCGTATAAAGAACATTATGGTGGCAAAATAAAATAAAAGTAATAATTCCCTTATATCAGGGTTGCATAATTCTTTTAAGCACCATGGAACAACTCCTAAATTTAAACGTTTAGGTAGGTATAAGAAAAGGAAAAATAGTAGGTGTGCAGCCAATAAGTGCAGCTAGAAGAAAATCTGCGATGGGTGAAAACAAACATTCCTCAGCTGGCAGAAAGGTGAACAGCTTGCTAAAAAGAAAGTCTAAAGCACCCCATTCTCCACAAGAATGTGTTAATATGAATATAGGCGTAAGTTTAAAAAATGATCTCTATTTTACGTTGGTTTATTATTTTTTAATCATTATAAATCAATGATAAATAATGATATTACATTATGTATTTTTATCTTTAATATCTTCAAATGTCTTTTATGAATAAATAAATTAATTACTAAATCAAAAAGTTTTTCTTTTCTTCAGCATTTAATACATTAAAATGTAGTTTTTAATCTCAGTGTTATCTATTTGTAGATCATCTGAAAGTAAGAAACACCAGACCTTCTAGACCAAGACCGTCTGCTGTTACTGTCGTCACCGAAAGCAATTCGGAAATTTAGCGCGTCTGCTGTTACTGAATATGCCGCGGGCCTGCTTAATCCGGATACAATTCTTGAATTTTGATGTTTCTCTTCTACAAAAATAGCTATAGCTATTTCTTTGACACCGACCTTCGTATTAACTGCTTTCGATGGCTATCATCTACGTGCTACGGTGCCAGGCTTCAGCGTTTGCTTTGCTTTGGAGACATCTTGGTGTAATAACGCTTCGTCGCTTTTTTTATACCAGAGATCTGCGAGTAATAATTTTATTAACGATTTTAGGTATATAAATAATTATATGTTCCCTCTTATTAATTACATATTTGTTTACTGGTTTTACGTTAATAAAACTTTGTAATTGCATATAGAAATAGTCCCTTTTATTATTATTAATGCTGTAATACCCAAATTTTGAAAACTGGACTATATGAGTAATATATCAACACGTATCTATTCTTTAGTATCGTATAGTATTATTTTTAAGAAATTATTCTCAATAAATGATCCTAGAAGCCATGTTTGTATTACATTTTGTTGCAGGTAAGTGTGCAGAGTAATCCCTTCGATTTTACGTTAAGACGTTTTTATTTTTAGCGTTAAATAAATAATAAGGTGTACAAAAAGATGACTAATACAAAGAGCATTTCAGACCGTTGCTGATGATTGGTTATTTTTATATTTTTTCTATATTATCTTTACGAGGAGTGGACGGTTAATTTATTCAAATGTTCGTAATAAAACGTGGGACTCGTTGCAGTTAATGCAATTTTCTAGACTAAAAATATTTTAAATCGTCATCGGATGTAACAAAAAAAAAGCATAACACCACTGAACTCAATGCTTTAACGCTATAAGACACCGGACTATACAAACTCACCGCTACAGTGCAACGACGAACTGAAAATCTCAACGGAATATTAACTGTTGGGTCGCGATGCCTAGATATCGACGGAACATTCTATCTAACCACATAAAGTCTTAGCATTTTCTGCGCATTTTCTAACATCTCATTACTCAATGATGCAGCTCAGAAAGAGATTTTTGTAAAATTGAGATAACAAATTATTTCCTTGCGTATAAATCTAAGTATATCTCACATATCAATATACTCTAATAGTTACTAAATTATCACTGCTTGTTGTATATGTGGGCCATGCTATAGTATGGTAACCACTGCGAAAAATTTTGATCTCAATTAATTTGGGTTCAAACAGAAGCTAACAATTTAGTTTGGAGTTGAATAGTACAACGCTATACATACAGGGTGACTTCTTATGCTCGTGAGTGGCCAGGGTACTGCACTACAAATTTTAATTGGTACCAATATTAGAATAGTAGTAGTAGCAAAGTTAAGGTATAATTATAATGCCTATTGTAATTCACCCAGTTTTTGGTTGAAGAGAAACGTACTTAAGTAGTATAAAAAACATAACCGCACTGAACAGAATTTTAAAACTATTATAACGTAAGCTAAGCTATTATACAATCATTGGAATGAGGTTTTTCTTTGTAAATATTTTGTAATTAGAAAGTATTCCATGTAGGTATTTAAATTTGTTAGACAATATTTCGAAAATCATGTTTTAAATAACCCTATGCAAATAGTAATAATTAATATCTTCGAACAGTTAAGACAAGTTTAAGTAGTACCGAGACACCATCCCCTCCAATTTTTTAAGTCACAAGCCCCCCCCCCCCCCAATGACACCTTCCCTCCACTTTTTATCCACGCCCATGTGAGAAGAGTATTTTTGTCGGCCATCTAGTTGATTATGGTCCTTTTGGCATAGGTCTTCGAAACTAGATCTTGGACCTTCGCTTCCTAGTCGCGGGCCCCTGATTGGAAATGGTATGAAGACCCTAACCTATAAGACAGCTATAAGAACCTGTGTTAGGGTCTGCGCCCTCTTGTCATGGCTCTCGTGTTGCGAAACCTGAATTTGTTTGTAGCGCAATCTAGCAGTGTATAGACTAATGAATATTTTCTGTAATAAAGGTAGCGCCACCTAGCGGTATAGTTCTAGGACCAATTAGGGTTTGTTTGTGGCGCTATCTAGTCGTGTATAGATTCATGAAAAAATGAACATTTTCTGTAATGTTGATCATGCACGCCTCTCTCGTTCCTCGGCTTTTCTCAAACAAATAAATAAATCAATTAATCAAATCAAATTAATTAAGCATACCAATCTCCAGTAAATCATGCTCGATCAAACCAATCAATCAGATCAATCTCAATCAATAATTCTACTAAATAAATCTTATTAAAACCACATCATAACTTACAGTTTGCGAAAACCAGCTTGTATTTCAAAAATACTGATTTAGTTTAATTAATTACAGCTTGCTTGCTCTAAATCAGTCACAGTTCAAAATACCAAATTGCTATAACAAATACGTACCCGCATAATGTTATTAACGAATTAAAAAATAGCAACATTCTCGCGTTTCGCTCTTTAAAGTGTAACCACCATCGAGTGAGCCTTATTATAATCTATTTTCCTGTTTATCAGCCAACATCACCGGGCATTAGAGATTTTACTAACTTTTTAAGAAACCATTACAACATAACTGTTCAAGATGATGATGATGATGATGAAAATGATGAAGTTGATGAGCTGAATGTATCTTAAATCCAAGAAGATGGTGATTATTCACAGAAAAGAGGGATGAGGTAGAGGAGAAGGCCGCATCTTAAAACTAAGGTAACGATAGCGGTAAATCACGGTCGAAGAAGAAGACCGATAGAAAATGTGATTAAATAAATGTATTGTTTTTTATAATATATTTCCAAACGCTAAGTTTTCCTTCAATTTTTTATTAATAATCTTATTTTCCTAACGGGCGTTCGAATCTGCACTAACAATGCTACAGTTAGTGCGAAAGGATGATCAGATGGGAAATTACAATAAGTGTGGGACTGGTTTTTTACACATGTAAGTTGAATCAGACTGTTATTTTTTTTTAAATTGAGAGCTGGTTTTGCATGATTACGCTAAATCAATTTGGTATTTTTGAATTCTGGCTGGTTTTAGCAAACTGTAAGTTAGTCCAATCAGTATTTTTGAACTGTAAGCTGGTTTTCACAAGCTGTAAGTTAGGATTTGATTGATTTATATTCATTGATTAAGATTGATCTGATTGTTTGAATTTATCGAGCGTGATTTGTTGGAGATTGATCCGCTTAATTTATTTGATTAATTAATTTGCTTGTTTGAGAAAGAGACGAGGGAGATGAGAGAGAGAGAGAGAGAGAGAGAGACGAACACGTTCAACCTCCACTACAGAAAACATTCATTAATCCTTACACCATTAGATGGCGTCACAAACAATCCCTAATTAGTCTTAGATATATACCGCTAGGTGACGCCACGTCTATTACACAATACATTCCCTAGTTAAAAATATACCTCTAGATGGCGCCACCTTACAGAAAAGATTCATTAGTCCATATACAAGTAGCGACACAAATTCACAATTAAGCAAAAGTAAAACCGTGGAAAGATGTAACTGTTGCTAAATTTCTTGCAATCTGTGGATTACTTATTCATGCGGGAGTTGACAGAAGCTGGAATGTTCTTGCGAGAGAACTATTTTGTAGTGAATTTGCCAATCCTATATACCTAGCCACAATGTCCATATTTCGCTTTGAAGAAATACGAAGATTTGTCAAATTTGATGACAGGAGAACCCGGAATGCGTATTTGGAAACCGATAAGTTAGCAATGGTGTCCTAGGTTTGGGATTTATTCATTTAGCAATGAAAAACCTTCGTCATACCGGAAACTAATGTGACTATTGGACAACTCCTTACAGTTACAGGTAGTTACAGATTCCTTCAATATAGTTATGCCAAGTAAAGCGGCAAAATATGGACTTAAAGTATTTTGGATGTGTATTATGCTCTGAATGGTCGTTGTCGTTTTGTGGAAAATCTCCACATAAAAACCAGTACAAACTCTTGTGCGTGGTATTCATAAATCTGGTCTCAATCTCACGATAGACAACTTATTTACTAGTGTTCCGCTAGCAATTTATCTGTTGGATAGAAATATTACTGTTGTGGGTACACTGCGTCAGAGAAACCATGACATTTCGAAAGAAATTAAAGCCTCAAAAGATCGTGTAGTCTGCTATTTATTATTTTGCTTTCGAATTAACGTATCCATGGTAAGTTAAGCACGTAAAAAAATAAGTGCGTAATTTTACTAAGCACCATGCACCACGACGCATCTATCAATGATGAGCATGACGCTAAGAGGAAGCCCGAAATGATCACTCATTATAATAAAACAAAAGGTGGTGTCGTCGTCATGGATTAAATGGTCTCAACATACACGTGCAAGAGGCAAAGTAAACGATGGCCATCATTGATGTTGCAGCACTCAACGCATGTACAGCCTTTACGAAGGAACATCCAAACTACAACATAGGAGTGACTCACAAACGGAGATTGTTTTTAAAAAAATTAGCGAAGGAACTAGTGATACCACATATTCATAGAGGATCTACTTACCCTAATCTACGGCGTAGTGTCCGGTAGTATCTAAGCAGATATATTGATATCTCTGGTCCGCCAGCCATTCAAACAAGAGCGAAAGAGATGCTCAGTGTGCCCCACAAATATTGATCGTAAAAGCACGATGATATGTATTTGTTGTAAAAATAGTATCTGTAATGAACATAGTATTACAGTGCACACTAAATGGTTTCCTTATCTCTAAACAAATTTCAAACAATAATGTTCATTTTCATATTTAATCTCACGTTTGTAATGTGTATATACAGGGTTATTACAAATGATGTTCCCGATTTTAATTATAAATATTACTGTATTAATCTTTTATAAGACCATTTCAGTTGATGGAAAGACAAACTCATAATGTTCTAATAAAATACTTATCTTTTTTGGGATTTTTTAATGGTGTACTTTAAATTATACAATCTAAACGTTTCGATAACACTTACAGTTATCTTCGTCAGTAGTAATGTTTGTTAAAAATTGTTAAAGATGTAGTAAACAATTTTGTCAAATTTGAAAAATTAAAACATAAACATAAGCCTGCTATTAGCATAACAGTTTGGGAAATATAAAGACAACTATAAAATTTTTAGTAAAGAATAACTAGGTCATAAAATTAAATATTATTAAACTGCCTCAAAGATGACAAACCAGAACACTCTCTACGACGAAAGCTAACAATGAAATTTGCCAGCCAAAAAACACATTTAACAAAATTTAATCGAGTTATGATGTAAGTGTAAAGTTGTGAAAAACTTCAATTTTAAAAATTTTATTTGATGTAATGTTTGGATTTGTGAATGCTTCTATCATTTTAAAATTGAAGTTTTTCACAACTTTACACTTACATCATAACTCGATTAAATTTTGCTTGTTAGTACATTGAAGTTATACAGTTTTAATCCTGTAATTTTGAAATAATTCTACGTAAAGACAGGTTATATGTTATGTATAGGATGTTTGTCAATTAAGAATCAGTTTATCTTAAGCTTCGCAAAAAGTTAGGTACTACAGCATGCGCAACCAGAAATGATTTAGAGGTCAGATGGATATTCGTCCATTTTCAAATATTCTAAGCGCGCTAATTCGAGGATTTCAGTAGCGTCGTAGGTAAATTGCTTCAAGAGTATATTACGTCATCATATAACAATGATTATGTATACAAATATAATTAACACCTCGATACGTAATGTTTATGTGTCATGTTAAAAACATTATGTTCGTATTGTTGGTGGTAGAAGGACATTAAAAGACTTTCTCAGATACAGGTTAGCCCTTTATCATACAAACAACATTCTGCGATTACGTGAAAGTGGACGTTTCTACTAAATTTGGTTTTATTACGTATGGATTAAGAATTAAAATAATTAATCAATTAATGGAATTATTACCTTTTTAAAATACAGATTAGGAAATTGTCCTTTATTATACAAATACCAAAAAGAATCATACTGTACTTATACTTCCACCTTATCATCCAGATTTAGAGCAAAAGAATTAATGTAGGCACAAATAAAAAACAGCATCGTAAGAAGAAACGTTATTGGAAGAAAAAATTTCGAATGTTACACAGGACCATTGGTGAAATTATGGCAAGAAAATTAAAATTAAAAAATGAACAGCTTTTTGATATTCAAACGGAATGTATAGTCATAAGTTTGGGAGAAGAAAACAGCTCGGACGAAGAGTTTAGTGATTGTTATTTTTTTCATTGCATAATAGAAATGTTTTAAGTATTTCTACATGTTCATTATTGTATATGAATTGTTAAATTAATAAAATAACATAAAACCTTAATTGTGATCGTGTACATCCACCAATAGTTATTTACACCTCCAGTGGTAAGTGATTTTAAGTTATTACACTTGACCATCGTTTTCGAACGCAAGGACGTATACTGCGCGACCCGAATCATCTCTGGTTGCCGACATATATTTTATTTGCTTTTATGCCGAGATTAGTCACCAGATATTATTTTGTTTTATTAAATATACAAAAAATAGAGCTGTTATATTGTTTATTACGTGTGGTATTAAAGTACAACTTTCTCAATTTTTGTTGTATTTTGATTATTTAACCTATAAAATGAGTGGCGCCTAACGATATTTACTGAGTATAGCTGTGGATATATCTCTGCGTCCCTTACGATTTGATGAAGAAAAGCTCTCAATCTACAGTATGTCTCGTAAGTAATGTACCTTGCCGAGCTAGACCGTAGTGCAAACTTACCTTTTTACTTGACCGACAATTTCTCTTTGTTTAAGTAAATTTTATTTTTAATTTTTCCTATTTGTCTTATACAGGGTGATTCGTGAAGAACCTCCCGTATTTCAGGAAATGATAAATCTAATCACTTTAATACAAAACTTTCTTACAAACGTAAGTCCAATAGTGCTTCGTTTTCGAGATACAGGGTGCCAAAGTTACAAAAAAAGTTGATTTTTGAAATATCTCAAAAACGAAAAAAGGTGTTTTTCTTATTCTTGGTATATTATATAGAAGAGTATGTTTGTTTTTTTAATTTCGTAACTTTTTAAAATCTTATATAATTACTTTTTAAGGCCCATTTGGCTCCCAATTAAGAAACTTTGTAAAGAAAAGTTATGTAAAATTGTATTATGTTTAAAAAATACGTTTACGCAGTTTCCTATAAACTATATCGTTAGTCAGACATCGAAAAATTTGAACGAACACTCAAATCGCACATTTTGCCGCGAATTACGCATCGTATCAAAAAGTTTAACAAAAGATAATTAATTTCCAATTTTAAAATGTATATACTAGTACCTGTATATCTTTGAAATACGCAACTGTTTTAATAAAAACAAAAACTGTACCTAATAAATCCCCTTATCCGACTCTAGAGTTCTTCCCAAAATCTATTGAACTTTGGAAGAAAGGAAACTAAGCTTAAAAGCAAAATTTCAACTAGGTACGTTTTATCGTTCTCTCACACGCACCCGCACAGCCATGATAGTAATAATAATAATAATATTCATCTCTTAAAGGATTACACTTCGTAAATTCGTCATGTAAGAAAAAAAGGACAGTATAAAGTAAAACTAGGCATCACAAATAGTGATTACAACGCGAATGCACGCAATGGCACCACCACGCGCATTTACGCCCCTCGCCTACTTCACACACACATTATGGCCAATCTCTGCGAAACTTTGTCAAACTCTGTAGCATGGCGTAGTAAGTCTACAAAGTGTAGTGATAAAAATGTGAATTGCATAACATTCTATTCCTACATTTGGATTGGGAAGTAAAGGGAGAGATTGGTCTAGGACAACTAGTCGCCGTCGACCCGCCGTCAACTGGCCGCCGTGGGGAATACCTTTTTTAACGTATTTCATACATTACGGACCCCTGGAAGCATAAAAAATAATCTGAAAAAGGACCGCCGCAATACTCACAGTACCCGGGTAATTAAAATTTAATTTAAGATAGGGACGTATTAGATATATAAACATTTAATTTATGTGTTAGAAGTTTAGTGTTAGCAGATTTTTCGCGTAAAACTAGTGAGCCATGAAAGCCATAAATAATATAATCTCGAACCGCAACAAAACTAAGCGAGAATGACGGTTTTATTTATGTATTCGACAAACTTTCAAAAGACGGCACTACGAAATTCTGGCGGTGCGAACGAAGAGGACAGTTCAAAGGCAAAATTCATCTAAAAGAAGGAAATATGGTTCATCGCGTTAGTGGGCGCTCACATGATGTGAATGCAGCTAAAATCCAAGCTGGTAGGGTAATCGGCGATATCAAGCGACGAGATGCGACGACTTTAGAAAGCACATGACATGTAATTAATTCTTGTACAGAAAGTTTGGCACTCGATTGCCAAGGAGATTTACCTAAGTAAGATGCTTTGAAGAGAGTTGTAAGAAAAAATGAAACGAAGTTATCTCCGCTCCACCCAATGCTGCCGATTTAACAACGTTAGTGATTACGGACACGTATAAAATGGTTGCTATGGGCGGAGGGGTTGAAGAAATTTTTACTGTTTGACAGTGGTCCAGATCTTGATAGAATTTTAATTTTTGGTAAGAGGAGTAATCTCAACACTTTTAAACAATATGGCACTGTTGTCAAAAATATTTCAAAAAATAAATAGCTGCAAAATTGTCTAACATGTTCATCTAACCTACTATAATTGTAAATATTTTACTAATTCTTGACAAGGCTATTAACACAGCCGCTTTAAATGTACAACTTAAGAAGTTCGACGTGTTTACTTCATCTTTTTACGTATGCGATACGTATGGCGAGTTGTCCCGCGACGAGATGACTGTGGCGAGTTGTCCCCGCAGCGAGATGACGACGGGTAGTCGACGGCGGCGCGTCGACGGCGGCGAGTTGTCCGATCCCCCGGGGGGAGAAAGCCTATCTTTTATGATTTATCAAATGTCTCCCATTTCACTAATATCAAATGATTTACAGATAGATTGTATTAGTACAGAATAAGATGCATTGCTTTGCTGTGGTTGTCATATTATCTGCATGCAAAGTCAAAGTACGTTAGAATGTAATAACAATAACCAAGAAACAAACTGAAATGCTAGATCTGCCTGTTTGTTACTGAAAGTGGGGTCCCACAGGGTTCACTATTAGGTCCTATCGTATTTTTCCCATATATTTAATGATATAGAGAGCAATGTAAGACGTACAGTTTACTTTATACACGTATGACACCTGGAGAGATCGGTTGCAACCTTAATGACAAAATGTTGCGATACCTTTCAAAAGCTGTCTTGCTAGTTTCCCAAGCACGATTTATTTTTAAATAATGTTAGACCTAAACATATGAAACCCTACTACATTCTAAATGGATGCTAATTCGTATATTTACAACTGTACAACCACTGCCGTGAGCCAACAAGGTCAAATTAATGAGTATAACTAGAAAATTTAAATTAGAAGTCCGATTGATTAGGTCTAACCTCAAAATTACACTCGTTAATATTTATTTTTGAAAATTAAAAACAAAACCTTAATATCACTTAAGTACCAACATTTGTGATGTATTTAAACGTGTGCTACAAAATCAGTTTGTTTAGTTTCGGATATAGCCAATCTTCTTATAGATTTATTTGCATCAATCTCGTGTCTTAATATTTTTGAAAATTATGTGGCCCTAGGTAACTCTTCTTTATACGCTACGAAACCGATTCGTATTCGATACAAGCTCCTAAAATCGATCATCGGAAGGCTTGATCTCAATAAGGCGATTGGGCCAAACAGTATTGTAACTAATGCCTTAAAGAAATGTTCCCCTAAACTAGTAGCAGCCCTATCTAAGCTTTATTCGATTTCTATGTCTTCTGGGCAATCATGGAAGTTAGCAAACGTTCAACCTATTCCCAAAAAAGGCGATAAGACCGATCGCTCAACTACCGCCCAATTATCATCACTTCCATTTGGTCTAAAACCACGGAAAAAGCCGTCAATCAGAAACTGCTCTCGTTCTTTAAAACTAACAAACTCCTTAGTAGTCACCAATGTGGTTTAGGCAGAGTCATTCAACAGATGATTTTCTTTCATATGTGACCTATGTATAAAACAATACAATACAATACAAATGATCTCATGTTTTCAACGACTAACCCGGTCCATAGGTTTGCTGACGACAGCATTCTTAATTTTAGTTCATCTCAGTCTGCTCATGATGGTAATCTATCTTCTATCTCAAACCAAGGCATTAAAGCTGAAATGGCAATTTCAATCAACAAAGATGTTCAACGTATTCTTGAATGGGAGGTAATAATCTAGTTAAATTTAATGCTAATAAAACCGAGTGTTGCATTATGTCCCACTTACAATCCATTCTGGTTTTTATCACGCCCATAGCCTCAGAAAGTTACTTCTCAAAATCAGAATCCTAAATTAAGAACGTTTTCCGTAACCATAATTAGTATTAAAATGTAAATAACATAACTCTTTATACTTCGCATCAAGCTAAATCTGTCAGGGCCGGTTACACCAAAATAATTTAAGTATAGAACATAGTTGAATGATAATCAAGGGAAAATACGGGTTGTTTGAAAAAAGTTCAACGATGACTTTTATTTCTAAACTGGTTCATACTGAACGCGCGATTCGAGAAGAATCATGAGGCTGCGACCAGATAACTTTGAGAAATGGAATGGTCGTGAATTTAGGGAGAGGTATCGTTTATCCAAACCAGCTGTACGGTATCTGTGCCGAAAAATTGCACGTATTATAGCCTCAAATACGGAAAAGTAAGTACCTGAATTGTATCGAAGGTTACCTCATGTTCCTACAATTCCACACACAGAAATCATGCATTAACAGCATAAAAAATTATTTTGATAACGCTGAGATACCTAGCAACTGGGACAATGTTAAAATTTATTGGAGATGTAGATGGAGTTAATATGTCTACAGTGAGTCGTGCAGTTACAAAAGTTGTAAATGCCATCGTCTTTTTAAGAAATGATTTAATTTTAATGCCCACTACTGAAAACGAAAGACAAAGATCAATGCAAGGTTTTTTTAATAGAGCCAGATTTCCTCGCTGTGTTGGTGCAAGTGATTGCACCCGCATTAAAACATGCTCTCCTAGTGGTAAAGAAGCATAAAATTTGCGAAATAAAAAACACTTCTTTCCGATTAATACTCAGATAGTGTGTGATGCGAATTTGAGAATAAATAATATTGTACGTAGGTGGTCCGGATCTACACATGATTCGACAATTTCGCGAAATTCGAGACTCCGGAAGAATTTTGAACGAAATGTTGTCGAAAATAGTTTGCTTGTGGACGATGATGGATACGTTGTTACTAAATATTCAGTAACACTTTTACGAATTATCAGAACACATGCTAGAAATTTATACAATGAAGCTCAGATTTGTACACGAAACCCAATTAAAAGATGCTTTGGGGTTAAAAAACATAGATTCCCAGTGTTGTCTCTTGGAATTCGTTTAAACCTTGAAAAGCCAGTCATCGTAATAAACACCATTTCACACAATGTAGCTGTAATGTTACATGATGAAGAAGTATTTATTGCCAGCAAAGAACTTGAAGCCGCTTTACTTTGCCTCTTGCACGTGTATGTTAACACCATTTGATCCATGACGTCAACACCGTCCTTTGCTTTGTTACAACCAGTGATGATTTCGGGCTTCCTCTTAGCGTCATCCTCATCATTGATAAGTGCGTCGTGGTGGATGGTGCTTTGTAAAATTACGCATTTATTTTTTTACGTGCGTAACTTACCATGGATACGTTATTTCGATAGTAAAACAATGTAGAGCAGACTACGCGATCTTTTGAGGCTATCATTTATTTCGTAATGTCACGCTTATTCTGACGTAGTGTATCCACAATAGTAACATTTTTATCCAGCAGAGTTTGTACAGGTTTTTATGTGAGGATTCTCCGGGCTGGCGACCAACATAACCTAAACCATCCAGAGCATAAACAGGCTTAGATTCACACATATTTTGCCGGTTCACTTGGCATATATTGAACGAATTTGTATCTACCCGTAAACCCAACAAGTTGTTCATCAATAGTTACATTAGTATCCGGTATGACGCTGGTTTTGAATTTCTGAATGAATAAATCCCAAACCTAAGACACCATTGCTAACTTATCGGTTTCCAAAAGCGCATTCCGGGTTCTCTTATCATCAAATCTAACAAATTTTCGTATTTCTTCAAAACGAAATATGGACATTGTGGCTCGGTACATAGGATTGGAAAATTCACAGCAAAATAGTTCACTCGCAGGAGCATCCCAGATTCTGTCAACTCCCGCATGAATAAGTAAACCACAGATTGCAAGAAATTGATCAACACTTACATCTTTCCACGATTTTCCCTTTGCTCCTTAAACTCGTCTCCTCTCTAAATTGGTACAGTTTACAATTTCTTGTACAATAACTGGAGTTACAAATAACTGAAACGCTTCGTTCGGTGTTACAACCATATGTTTTCTCGCTAGTCTTGGGGAACGCCGAATAATGTTGTGTAATTGAATTTTGTTTTCCGTCGGAGGTTTCAAATTCCAATCCAGACCACTTGGAGCAATGTAACCACTCATGGAAGAATTATCAATATCGTCAAGATGATCCTCTCAATTATCGTCGACATCATCAGAACTGGATCTAGAATACTCGTTAGAAACGAATTCGAAATTTGTGTCTTCTATATCATCATTTTCAGCTTCTAACACACCACTTTCTTCAGAAGACAGATCGTCACTTTCAGCTATCTAGTGCGACACTGTTTCTTCGTACACACGGTCACCAAATCTCACATTTTTTATAGTATTTTTGATACCATTATCATATGTATTTCACAAGTTCACTCAAGTTTTATAACAACTGAATGAAAATCAGCTGCGCCTACTTTTATACATCCAGCAGTAATGCTGGTTTCAACTTGCGCAGAGACACGTACAACTCCTCGAAGTAGTGCTTGACAAATTATAATAACTATCAGCCTTGAAACTAGTTTTATGGGAACTAGTTGTACACTTCGGAGGCTCGGTTTATGTAAATACGGAGTACTAATGCAAAAAATTATTTCTACATTTCTAAATACACTTGAATGTTTTTTCAATCAAGTATGTGTTGAATGTAAACGTGTTCAGAGCATATCTAAATGTTCAAGACGGGTTTATGCATCCTAGGGTAAAGGAAATATTGATGCTTTGATTCCAACCGGCAGAATGCATGGAAACAATCATGCTCCGTAATCATCCCAGAGAAATCAAAACTTCTTTACGTTCACACTCATCAAAGCGTGGTGAAGCCAGAGGAATTACGAATACATCAAATAAACTCCTAGCAAATTAAAATCCCCAGAGAGCTTATGAGCAGAATACTCGATGCTTAGTGTGAACACATTTATGTTTAAGGGAATTGATATTTCAATATTTTCAACTGTGATTGCCTTCTTCAGGTGTAAGAATATTGGGCACCAACTGATAACATCGAAAGTGTTTTCAAGAGATTTTCAAGCATTTTTTTCCCGGATGATGTCAATTTGAATGTGAAGGTGGTAATGATATTCGGAACAGCAGGTGCGTGCGGAAGGAAAGAACTTTTAATACGTAAATGAAAGATATTCAAGATAACCGTTGCTCTATTACAGTGTATATTCCTAATACCAAAACTAACGTTACCAGAGCATTTTCAATTACCAAGCAAACAGATAAAACAGTTGATTATTTAAATATTTATAGAAAATAAAGACAAAATTTAAGACCGTTTAAGTTAGTTAAGGGAATGCGAAATGGAAAGTCACCAGTGAGGTAATGGGGTAAAAGGCGTTTGATTTGCCTTGCTGAAACATATGTGAAAGATTCTGTACAGAAATCAATTTTGTTTTTTTACTTTCTGTAACCACTAGTTAGATAAATAACCAGAAGAGTGGTATATAACTTGTAGCGTCCCCAGGTACTTTATCTTGAAAAGTGTAATTTGAACTTATTTGCAAGAATGCAAATTCAATAACAAAACGATCGCCAAGTGATTTATCTTGACCTTACTGACAATAATGTTACTAGTACTCAAATTAATTTCTTGCATGTATTCACACCCACAATTGTGTCATAAATCAATAAGAATAAAAATTGTAATACCAAATATGTGGCCCTCTAAAACCAATTATGCCGGTATTTAAGTAAATAAGTAAAACAAAACAAACAATATAAGGCAAATTTCGGTACATATAAAATACAGCGACCGTAGAATTGCACAGGTGATGTTAAGATAAATGCAAGGACAAACAAAAAAATAGGTGAGAAGTTTACACATACACAATTGTTTAGTGACCCATAAAGCACAAAATACATACGTAAAATTACAATAAATTGCATATAAAGAGAAATACGTTCGTAGGCAAACAATTCTAATTACACCTCGGATTAACCAGCCTGAATCAAAGACCAAAAAACTAATTAACAAAGCCTTACAAGGGAAAGTTGTAAATAGATCATAACATCGTGACCGATACATATGTTTCATAATTTATTAATCATTTCAAATTCTAAAACAGGTAAGTTATATCTGAAGAAAATCCGCAGATATTTCCTTATTTTACGTTGTTCGTATCCAGAATATTACTTTTTAAAGGGCAGAAAGATACATACTATGCATAAAAAAGTGTAACTATCCGTCAGTATCTAATTGTCCTAAAAACTGTATTGTTTAATTTCTACCTTACGTGTCAGAAGAGAAGACACGCGATCACACACGAACGGGCACACACAGACATCATGGGCTATCCCGTCAAAACTTATCAAACCTAAAATGAAGTAATAAATGGATGTAGCGCACACGCACGCCCGCACGCACGCATCCCACACACAGTCACACACACACACACACGCACACACACACACACACTCACACACACACACACATCAGGGCCGATCTTTGCGAAACTTTCTCACACGTTGTGAAATGAGGCAATAGGTCTGTTTACCGATAGTAAAAAAAATGTCTGCCGCATAACTTTATATACGTACATAGGGTATATGTAGGTTCGGGCGTATAAACTTGACTTACACCTTACAACCTGTTTGTTCTCTACAATATTTCCTTTTTGACAGTTTTTGCTTAAAATGATTTATACATGTTTCAAAGTAATGAAGGAAGAAATACAAACAAATTGATTTTACCGTATCTAAGGGATAGGTTTGGCGTAACTGGCTAGACACCTCAGCGCAAGGGTTTCAGAAGATTTTTAGGACCTCTGAACAATGTACCTTTCCAAATTGCAGCATGTTCCAAATGTATGCAATGTGTATGATAAGACGATGTCTTGAGCCCGATCTACTAATTCACAACACATACATGAAATTTAGATAATTTGTTTAAGAAACGATTAATACTAAATACTTCCTTTAAAGTCCTAAAGATCTGTTCATGTTTGCGTTTCTAATTTCTTTTACCTTAATAACCATTGAAATCATGAAAGGTGTACATGAAGGCAGGAAATAATTTGTTGTTTCAGAATGCAATTGAAACACAATTAAGCAGAAATGTACGTATGTAAATATGACCCATTCATTACTAACTTGTCTGAAGTGTTCAAAGATATTAATTATTACAGTAGTACCCAGACCTTCCCCTCCATTTTTCGTCGGTCCTTTTGCCGCCCATCTTGTTGATTATGGTCCTCTGGCGTAGGTCTTAGGCCTTCGCCTACTTGTCGCCTGATTAAATGATCAACCTTGACATAAGAACCTGTGTTAGACCTGTTGCCTTGGCTGGAAATAGTATTATAATAAGGGGGCCCTAATGATATATCATAAGACAGGTATAAGAACTTGTGTTAGGGCCCGTGCCCTCTTGTTGGGACCCCCTTGTTGCGAAACTTGAATTTGTTTGTAGCGCCATCTAGTAGTGTATAGACTAATGGATATTTTCTGTAATGAAGGTAGCTCCACCTAGCGGTATATTTATAGGACTAATTACGGCTGATCTTGCGCGCTTCTCTCGTTTCTTGGCTCTTTCTCAAACTAACAAATATATCAATTAATCAAATCAAATTAATTAAGTATATCAATCTCAAACAAATCATGCTCGATCAAATCAATCTCAATCAATCAATCTACTAAATCAATCTCAATCAATCAATCTACTAAATCAATCTCAATAAAACCAGATCATAACTTACAGTTTGCGAAAACCAGTTTACAGTTCAAAAATACTGATTTGGTTTAATTAATTACAGCTTGACTGCTCATAATCAGCCGCAGTTCAAAATACCAAATTGCTATAACGGAAATAAAAGGCAAAAGGTTTTAATGGTTTATTACTATATGCGAATCAATAACTACGAAGTTTAAAACCAACAAATACGTACCCGCATAATGTTATAAACGAATTAAAAAATAGCGTAACACACCTTTATTTAATTAACTAAACAAATGAGTTGAGATCGGGCCTGTAGAATAAGAGTTGATGCAGAGTTTGTTGGTTTATGACATACTCCTCCTATAACAACACATTAAAACCTTTATTGGCATTTTTGTGGACAATATCAAGAAAAATATATATTATTAAGCATAATACGCAGACCATCAGATGTGTTTTTCTTTCGGCTGTTCTAATAATACACTACGTTTCAAATGAAATGCACCACTTAGAAATAGTAATGCTATAATTTTGAAATTTTGGCAAAATAATGTTTCAGTATCATATAGAAAACAATGGAAGTTTCAATGAAAAAGAACAAGTCATTATGTACTTTGCACCACTGTTAACATCAATTATCAATAATTTTTATTTATACATTTTAAGCAATCTAGTCTAGTCTAGTCTGTTGTTCAGCTGACACATTTATTCTGAAAAATGCCCCCAGCAAGGCAGCGACGAAATTTTGCCCAAGTTCCATATTTTGACAGGGGCAGAATTATCGGCATGAAAGAAGCAGGTTTGTCATTTCGAGAAATCGACAAAAGACTTAATCGAGACTACACCATGGTGGCCCGCATTTGGTCTTCTTGGTCTGAAGAAGGCATTCAACGACCTCGTCCCAGTGAAAGACCACCACGCAGCACCAATGATCGTGAAGAACGACTTCTTAGGCGCATGGTCACAAGAGATCGGTTTCAGTCAACAAGATCTGTTGCGGTGAATTGGACAGGAACTATTGGTCGTCACCTATCAATGTCAACAATCTACAGGAGAATTAATTATTTTGGCTTACATTCGTATCGTCCGTACTGACGACCCCAGTTAACTCAAGAGCATAGAACTGCTAGATTGGCATGGTGTCAAGAGCGGCGGGACTGGGGCCTTCAATGGAATAACATCGTAATCAGCTACGAATCGCGTTTTTGTTTTGTGGCGAAACGATGGTCGTCAGAAGGTGCGGCGGTGCATTTCATTTGAAACGTAGTGTAACAACTGTGTTGGAGAACTAAACTGAATATTGAAATATTTTATACAGCTCACTAAACCCGCTTAGTGCTTTTACTTAGTAATAATTGATATAAAACTGGTTGTTCGTTTCCCCATCATTGATAAGTAGTTTTTAGAGTTTAAATATACAAACAAACCTAATTATCTCTATCACACTTGCTGCAATTTGTATTTACCCTTCCCTTTCCCAGACTCGTTAGAGCGACCTTACATATATGAATTTATATAAAACGATACTTACTATTATTTACAACATACATTTAAAATGATTTTTTTATGAAATGCAATTATTATTATTAAACAGTTATACAATTTCATTAAAATGAATTGGAAAGTAGCAATCAGTCATTGAGATCGTGTTAATTAATGTGTTTACAAATACTTTTAAATTTTGCTGCTGCAAAACACATTTAAGGTCTAAATTAAATATTAGGTGAAATAATAATAATTTCTACCCTGACGCAATGGCGCTTTTTGTATAGGCAGATTCTCTATCTAAGCGGTTAGCACCTATACATTCGAAGAAATGATGCCTGATTTATTTGCATGTTCAGTTACACACACACACATGTACTTCACGTTACATTGACTTTTACCAGCTGGGGCTTAATAGTCATGCTATTTAAACACTTTTAAATTTTCTAACCTGAAATAAGAGTGACGTAATGTAGTTTATTTGAAATTTCATAGAGAGAGCATCACTATCATCAAGATTTGAGATACATGTTACCTCATCGTTTTCATCTTGAACGAGTATACTGCAATAGTTTATTAACAAGTCGTAAAGCATCTAACATCCCTGATGCTGGTTCATAATAATAATAACGCTCATTCGATGATGCTTACACTTTAAATACATGCAATGGATAATATACAGCCTTCATTGGTCACTATTATTATTACATAGATGTGAGGTTATTCTTAAATTAGCTGTTTTCAGCACGACCCTAGAAATACTACACACGCTTTCAAACCTTTTTCCTACTTCTCAGAAGCTGTACCGTATTGTAAGTCCCTACTTACAAGTTCTACGTTAGGGTGCAATTTATTTATAAGCCCCTCCTTTGGGTGGTAACCCAGCGCGGTTTTATTTTGCCTCGGCTTTGCTCAGTCGTGTTTATAAATTCTTATTAAACGGGGTGTGGTTCGTATTAGTTAGTGGGCTTACACTGTCAGTCAATAATTATACTCAAGCGGTTTAAAACGTATATTATCTATTAATTTAACAAACAAAAAAAGATATTGATAACAAAGTAAAATTATTTATCCTGGGTCCTTAGGGCTCCTTACTCTCGTTCTCCTGGGGAGGTCGCTTACTGGGTGCATAGTCGTTTCTGTGAACAGATATATATATATATATATATATATATATATATATATATATATATATATAATCTTAGTCTATTCCCTACCTAGTATGTAATATTTATATTACGGTCCTGTTTTTACAGAAGCGGGTGTGGTAGCCTCAATACAGTTTTGGTCGGAAGCGCCAGCGCAACGAACTCGAGTCGTTTCGGGAACGGAGAAAAATCAATACCGTTCTCTGCTTATGCGCATGGCATATTTATTATTCTTCAGTAACTCTGGAGCGCTGAAGCTGGTATGTCGTACTCCAATGAAGCAATACACGCGCGAGATTCGCATATCCAAATTCGATCATCACTTTCAGCTGCCCACTGCGACAATGTTTCTTCATAGACACCGTTATCATACGTGTTTCACAAGTTCAATCAATGCAATTTTTATTGCAACCTACTTTTATACATCCAGCAGTAATGCTGGTTTCAACTTGCACAGACACGTACAACTTTGCGCAGCAGTGCTTGGCAAATTATAACAAAAATCAGCCTTGAAGCTGGTTTTATAGGAACTAGTTGTACACGGGCTTCGGAAGCCCGGTTTATGTAAATACTAATGGAAAATATTTATTTTTCGATTTCTAAATACACTTGAATGTTTTTTGAATCAAGTATGAATTGAATGAGGACGTATATAGAGCGTATCTGAATGTCCAATCTGATTGAAATTACGTTAAACAGATTATGAATAACTAAAGTCTCTCCGGGTCTGAGAGGCGCGGTTTATGAATCCTAGGGTTAAGAAAAGGTTTGATTCCAACCGGAAGAATGCATGGAAACAAGAACGCTCGATAACCATCCCAGAGAAATCAAAACTGCATTACGTTGACACCCTTCAAAGCGTGGTGAAGGCAGAGGAATTACGATAACATCAAATAAATGGCACTGATGACATCTAAAATAGGTAGATTCACAAGATTATAATTGAACATTTATCCACTTCATAGGCACTCCTAGGAGAGGCCTGGTTTATGCATCCTAGGGTTAAGGAAACATTGATGCTTTGATTCCAACCGGCAGAATGCATGGAAACAAGGATGCCCCATAACCATCCCAGAGAAATCAAAACTTCATTACGTTCACACTCTTCAGAGCGTGGTGAAGCCAGATGAATTACGAATACACCAAATAAACTCCTAGGAAATTAAAATCCCCAGAGAGCTTGTGAGCAGAATACTCGATGATTAGAGTGAACATATTTATGTTTAACGGAATCGATATTTCAATATTTTCAACTTTGATTGCCTTCTTCAAGCGTAAAAATATTGGGCACCGACTGATAAGATCGAAAGTGTTTTAAGGGATTTCCCGAATGATGTCAATTTGAATGAGAAGATGGAATGATATTCGGAACAGCAGGTATGTGCAGAAGGAAAGAACTTTTTAATATGAAAATGAAGGATACTCAACATAACCATTCCTCTCTTACTCTGGGAACTAACGTTCCCAGAGCATTTACAATTACTCACAAAACCAAACAGATAAAACACTTGATTATTTAAATAATTATAGAAAACAAAGACAAAATTTAAGGCCGTCTAAGTTATTTATGGGAATGCCAAATAGAAAGTCGCAGCGAGGTAATGGGTAGAAGGCGTTCGTTTTGCCTTGCTGAAACGTATTTGGAAGATTTTATCCAGAAATCATTTTTGTTTATTTACTTTCTAATTATTAGTTATGTAAATAACCAGAAGTGTTATATAACTCAATATATAAACCTTTGAGTTTATGGATTTAATTTAACATTTGCCAAGAAATAGGGCAAAGTTTAAATAGTACCCTAACGATCAGTAGTTTTTAAATATAACTTAGACAGTCCAGAATTAAATCAGTAAACAAATTACACGATCGCGTAGTTTGCAAAAAAAGCAGATATGTTTAAATATTTCGCAAATACTTGCAAAAAAGAATTATGTTACGCAATTAGACAGGAAATTATTTTAACGTCTCGTGTATTTTATTCGCACGCGTATTTCAGCACTTTACACCGACTGGAAGTTCCAGTCCTTTCACTTGCGATGGATTTTTTGCTTTAAACATCCTATATACCTGGCAAAAATCTGTCGATCTGTACAAGTTTTTCGTAATTTACTAACCATTTCATACTCTAAAACAGGTAAAGTTATATCTGAAGGAAAGTCGAAAATATTTCCTTATTTTACGTTGTTCTTATCCAGAATACTACTTTCAAACGGCAGAAAAATGAATATTGTGTATAAAAAATTACTATCCGTCGGTATCTAATTGTCCAAAAAAACTGTATTGCTTAATTTCTACTTTATGTGTCAGGTGTGTGTGTGTGTGTGTGTGTGTGTGTGTGTGTGTGTGTGTGTGTGTGTGTGTGTGTGTGTGTGTGTGTGTGTGTGTGTGTGTGTGTGTGTGTGTGTGTGTGTGTGTGTGTGTGTGTGTGTGTGTGTGTGTGTGGTGTGTGTGTGGTGTGTGTGGTGTGTGTGTGCGTGTGCGTGTGCGTGTGCGTGTGCGTGCGTGTGCGTGTGCGTGTGCGTGTGCGTGTGCGTGTGCGTGTGCGTGTGCTGTGCGTGTGCGTGTGCGTGTGCGTGCGTGGTGCGTGTGCGTGTGCGTGTGCGTGTGCGTGTGCGTGTGTGCGTGTGCGTGGTGCGTGTGCGTGTCGTGTGCGTGTGCGTGCGGGTGTGCGTTGCGTGTACGTGCGTGCGTGTCGTGCGTGTGCGGGTGTGCGTGCGTGTGCTGCGTGTGCGTGTGCGTGGTGTGCGTGGTGTGCGTGCGTGTGCGGTGTGCGTGTGCGGTGCGTGTGCGCGTGTGCGTAGTGGCGGGTTGCGTGTGCGTGGTGCAGCGTGTGCGTGTGCTGTGCTGCGTGTGCGTGTGCGTGTGTGTGTGCGTGTGTGTTGCGGTGCTGTGTGCGTGTGCGTGGTGCGTTGTGGCGGTGTGTGCGGTGTGCGTGTGCGTGTGCGTGTGTTGTGCGGTGTGTTGCGTGGTGCGTGCGGGTTTGCTTGCTGTGCGGTGTTTTGCTGCGCGTGTGCGCTGTTGCGCTGCTGCGTGCGCTGTGCGCTGTGTGCGTTGCTGCGTGTGCGTGTGCATGTGCGTATGCGTGCGTTTGCGTGTGCGATGTGCGTGTGCGTGTGCGTGTGCGTGTGCGTGCGCGTGTGCGTGTGCGTGTGCGTGTGCGTGTGCGTGTGCGTGGGCGTGTGCGTGTGCGTGTACGTGTGCGTGTGTGCTCCTATTTTAGAAATATTTTCCAATAACCGAAAACTACGGCAGTAAAAAAGGGGCACCTTGGCCGCCATCTTGGAATTTGTGGGGCACCTTCCCCACGTCTTTTTTACTCGCTCACGTGGGAGGCGTATGTTTTGTCGGCGGTTTTTGTCGGCTCTTTTTCATTCGTCTACTTGAGGGGGTGGATTTAGGCATTGAGATTGAGCTTGGGTTTGGTCATGGCGTTGGTCTTGGGGTTGGAGGCATGGCTAGGGGTGACGGCTATTTTTGGTAATTATGTTGACCCTGTGCTCTGATTTGAGGGCTAGCATTCTGATTGGTTAAGCAAGCCTTCTGATTAGGCTTTGGGAATTCTTCAATGACATAATTTGCTAGTTTTATAAGATAGCCTTAAAAATTGTATTCTAAGGAAGGAGAATTAATAGATAAGATGATGACAAGTGCTTTTCATAATAAAAAGAATTTATTTAAGCTGTGTTTGTTATAAGAGCTAGTTTGATTTTTTATCAAGGATATATAAACCTAGATCTTAATCGATTATAACCTATGCAATCTTTAAGTTTGAATTTAAAATGTTAACTTAAATTTTTTTTTCAATGTCTGAGGTTAACATATGGTATTTTCTGACTATTAATTAATTAATAGTCAGGTTTAAATATATTTCTGATCCAGATAACTGTTTTTACAATGTGTTTTCGTAATATGATTTACTATAAAGAGGCATGCATAATTGTTATTAAAAATTATTATTACATTTCTTTAAGACCTATTTTATTTACAACATATTTATTTTACTTTGCGAAAATATCACCTTCAACATTATACATAATTAAACGTTTGATTACCTTGTCGGCTTCGGATAGGATCGTGTAAGACTGGATAAGATCGGTTAAGATGCTTATTTCGCTATTTCCAAGAATTTGACCTTGTTTAGCAATAGCATTCTTCATATTTTCACGAACTGTTTAGATACCTATTAATTATAAAATACTTATCTTTTTTGGGATTTTTAATGGTGTATTTAAATTATACAATCTAAACGTTTCGATAACACTTACAGTTATCTTCGTCAGTAGTAATATTTGTAAGAATTGTTAAAGATGTTGTAAACAATTTTGTCAAAGTTGAAAAATTAAAACATAAACATCAGCCTGCTATTAATACAACAGTTTGAGAAACGTAAAAAGCCAACTCTAAAAATTAAATTTCAAATTTTAGTAAAGAATAACTAGAGGTCATTAAAAATTAAATATTGTTAAACTGCCTTAAAGATGACAAACCAGAACACTCTCTACGGCCAAAGCTAACAATGAGATTTGTCAGCCAAAAAACACATTTAATAAAATTTAGTCGAGTTATGATGTAAGTGTAAAGTTGTGAAAAACTTCAATTTTAAAATGATAGAAGCATTCACAAATCCAAACATTACATCAAAAAATAACCCAGTTAAATCTAACAAAGAGATATCTTTATCAACAATTGGAAGTGTTATTAACAATGTAAAGCACAATGTAAAACGTTTTTTTGTAATTTTTAATGTTAATTTAATTTCAACTACTTATGTTAAATTATAGTGCTGTGGTAATTTAACATATAATTGGTAAAGCATTTACTTCAAGGTCTAGGAAAAACACAGCAAAAAACCTAGACATACCAAAATCCAAAATTAAAATCAAAATTAAGACGTATCATTACGCTTTTTTTAAATTAGTAGATGCCAAAACCTATTTCAAAGGAGATTTTCTTCTTGTCTATTAAAATGATTAGGGTGTTTATATATTTCAATAGCTTCACGTTGCAAACGAACATAATAATGAGTTTGTCTTGACAATATTTCCATATTGTCAAATAGATTGTATAATTTAAATACACCATTAAAAATCCCAAAATAGATAAGTATTTTATTATGAGTGTTAATGGTGAAAGTTTACATTTTCATATTTCAGTCCTTTATGGGGAGGAAACTTATCGTTCTATCAGAGAATTTGAAAAATTAAGGAAACGTAAAGCACAATTATTATCGTCACACACTTTTTTATTACGATGCCGAGACCAAAAAATTATCCCAAAGTTTATCTATATTAAAAGAAATTTTAATACCAAACAAGCGAATAATATTTACAGAAGAACTGAAAATGCTCTTCTGCGTAATCAAATACATATTACTAGGAAGTTATTGGATAGCACCGATAAAAATCTTTTATATTTACATTTAGAAATTTCATCTATATTGAATAAAGAAGATTGGGATAAAATTGATTCTATAACGTTTAAATCTATGAAAATAAATTTTGACATCTCATGTCAACGTCAGAAAGAAAAATTTAATAAATTATACAAACAACAAAATAATAGACCATCTATTGATTATAAAAGAACAGTTATAAACCTTTCTGATAATGTTGTTTCAGATTATGCAATTGAAGCGCTTTCTAAAGGAGGGAATTTTGCGATAACACCAAGGGTTTTGAAGATATAATTTCCAAGATCGAAAACTCCATTAAATTATTACCTTTTGATGCTGCAAATGAAGTTAGATATAATACCGTTAACATATTACGTAAAACAAAACCTCCAAAGAGCAACTTATCATTTCGTCAACATCGTGCTTTACTAGATCTTAAACGCAATGAAAGTATAATAATATTAAAATCAGATAAAGGTAATGCAACTGTTATATTAAATATGAACGATTATAACATTAAGATAGAACAATTGTTGGGACCAGAAACTTATCGTGAAATACCAAAGGATCCAACAAAAAAGTTTCTTTTAAAAACTAAAGAGCTTATTAAATTATCATCTATTCCTGAAGAAATAAAAAAGAAACTAACTAACTCTGAAGCTATTTCACCAAAACTATATGGTTTACCAAAAATTCATAAACCTAATATTCCTTTAAGGCCTATTGTTAGTGCAATTGGTTCTCCTACATATAGTCTTGCAAAAAATGTTACATTTTTATTACAACCTCATATAGGAAAAACACCCCATTACATTAAAAATTCTGCCGACTTTGTTAAAAAAATGCATAGTTTCAAAATTGAAGAGGGTGACATAATGGTTAGTTTTGATGTTTCACTTTTTACAAAAGTGCCTCTAAAAGAAACTATTGAATACATTGATCATCTTTTTCCAAAGGACATAACCATTCTTTTCAGCACTGTCTTACTACAACTTATTTTCAGTGGAATAGTAAATTTTATGAACAGATTGAAGGTGTAGCAATGGGTAGTCCCTCTTATTTTTGTCACTATTACTAAAAATCCTTTATATGGAAAGAATATTGTAACACATTAGCGTTACAAAATACACCTGGAAAAACCTTCAGTTTTTGGTTTATAGATATGTAGATGACATCATAGTGTTAATTTGGAAACATGGAAAGAAGCACTGCATGAGTTTACCATTTCTTTATTAATATGGTATACAATCTAGTATTCATATCTTACCATGGAAAAAACTAATGCCGACACACACTGATAGATACCTTCATAAATTATCCAACCACCATCCACGTCAAAAATTAGTGTAATTAAATCTTTAGTAGATCGAGCAAAACGAATTTGTGACCCTGAATTTTTGAAGGATGAATATAAATATTTAAGAAAATCCTTACAAGATAATGGATATTCACTTACAGATATTAATAATGTTATTACACCTTCTAGGCGTAACCTTAAAGAAAAACCAGTTCTTAACGTTGGTACTGCTTTTCTTCCTTTTATAGCTAATGTTACAAATAGAATTGAAAAATCCTAATTAAATATGGCATTAGGACTATTTTTAAACCTACAAGAAAAATTAAAGAGCATTTAAGATCACCTAAAGATGCGTCAAACCCTTTATCACCTTCTGGAGTGTATAAGTTATCTTGTTCATGTGGAAAAGTCTACATCGAAACCACAAAACGTAGCTTTGATACAAGACGCAAAGAACACATGAGATTTTGTAGATTGGGTCAACCAGAGAGGTCTGCTGTGGCTGACCATGCCCTGAATAATCTAAATCATGACATTCAATTTGACAATATGGAAATATTGTCAAGACAAACTCATTATGTTCGTTTGCAACGTGAAGCTATTGAAATATATAAACACGCTAATAATTTTAATAGACAAGAAGAAATTCTCCGTTTAAATAGGTTTTGGCATCTTATAATTAAAAAAGAGCATAATGATACGCCTTAATTTTGATTTTAATTTTGGTCTTCAACTTTTGGTATGTCTAGGTTTTTGCTGTAGTTTTCCTAGACCTTGAAGCAAATGCTTTACCAATTATATGTTAAATTACCACAGCACTATAATTTAACATAAGTAGTTGAAATTAAATTAAGATTAAAAATTACAAAAAAACGTTTTACATTGTGCTTTTCATTGTTAATAACACTTCCAATTATTGATAAAGATATCTCTTTGTTAGATTTAACTAGGTTATTTTATTTGATGTGATGTTTGGATTTATGAATGCTTTTATCATTTACAAATTGAGGTTTTTCACAACTTTACACTTACATCATAACTCGATTAAATTTTGTTAAATGTGTTTTTGGCTGACAAATTCCATTGTTAGCTTTCGTCGTAGAGAGTGTTCTGGTTTGTCATCTTTAAGGCAGTTTAACAATATTTAATTTTTAATGACCTCTAGTTATTCTTTACTAAAATTTGAAATTTAATTTTTAGAGTTGGCTTTTTACGTTTCTCAAACTGTTATATTAATAGCAGGCTGATGTTTATGTTTTAATTTTTCAACTTTGACAAAATTGTTTACAACATCTTTAACAATTCTTACAAATATTACTACTGACGAAGATAACTGTAAGTGTTATCGAAACGTTTAGATTGTATAATTTAAATACACCATTAAAAATCCAAAAAAGATAAGTATTTTATTATGAGTGTTAATGGTGAAAGTTTACATTTTCATATACCTATTGTTTATTATTATTAATATATATTAGTGCCATAATAAAATACTAGATCATGTTCTATGGCATTTTTAAGTGTACTTAAATTTATTACAATCTAAACGTTCCGAGGTTAAACAGTGTATCTTCGTCAATTAATGTTATGTTAAAATACCTGCCACGAAACATAATTTTGATATAGATAAGTGCGATATTTTGTTTATGAACTGATTCTTTCAATATCTGAATAACGGACCTCGAGATTATAATCATCAACGATATGCATAATTATGACTAATTAAAGTTAAGATTACATTAGTCTTGCTTTACAAATTCCATGTGTTATATGTAACCTTCTGACCTATGTACGAATTTTATAACGATTTTACACCTGAGATTAAGACAACCTTCACCTATGGTAAAGTTTACGCGACAACTTACGTCGAAACCTATTCAGTTGATAACACTATTGAACCCTTGTATACATTAACCGGGATTAGTAAGACAGGTATAGGGCATCGCAACACGTTCTCATTTCGCCTAATAGTGATCTGAACTATGTGAAAGGCCGATCTGTTAAAGTACATTGTCATGGTACCCTTGGCAAAATTTGAGTTTGTATCATATAAGGAGCCTAATGCTAACTTCATGTACAGGTTGATTGTATCGAAAATATTTATCGAGGCCCCATAGGCGGAAAATTTGAATTTGTATTTAAGTCTGTGCAGGTTATAGCTGGAAATATGAATTAGTATTGTAATAACGGGTATAATGCTAACTTATAATACAGATGTCAATACTCGGGAGCGAGTATTAACAAGCCCAGAATACCTTGATTCCATATTGAGCAGGTTTAGAAGGCCATTGAACAGAAACAATTGTTCATCGATCGTTATGCATTCATATGGCTTGTAGGCCTGCTTTAAATTTTTATTTAGCATTGTCCAAACGTCCCGTATCGGTGTAACTTTGTTTTTTTTGCGTTCTTCGCGGATATTTTCATTCTCAAATCTAATGAACCTGAGCATCATCTTGAAGCGATCACGTAACGTTGCTTCACGTATCAGTGGCAAAGCATCAACATGTCCAAAATGCAAGTTCGTGGTTAGTAAATGGCTCAATTTTTTTGTTTTGGCTGTCCTGAAGAAGTATTGGAAAAGCTTTGAACCAGTTAATTGTAAGTATCATTAACTTTTTTCCGTTTCGAATTGTTTCTGGAGTCATAATTGATTTTAATAGCTATTTGGGCGTAAATATACAGCTAACTGTCACAGGCCCACCTTTTTGCGGTATGATGTTACATGACCTTGCTTATCCACTTCGCATCCTTACACGTCAAAATGTTGTCAGGACAATGAGAAAAGTAACCCTTCTATGCTGTCTTCTGAATCGAACTCCTCTGTCTGTTCTATAATCTCTTGTTCGACGTCTGACTCCTCGGCAGTAGAAACATCTTAGTGAACATAGTATTCATCATCAGTTGCAACATACGGGTATTGGTCATCATGAGAATCATTTTCTTGAGCCAATTGCCTTAGCTCAGCGGAAGTTAATCTGCAAATAAGGATGAAAAATTACAGACGTGAAAAGGTTTGACTATCTCGAACAATTTAAACGTCATACAGTACTGGGAAATTGATCCTATGTTAGGTGAAAAGTCCAAGTACATAAAAAAATATACTTTGGAATCAAAAATATAAACAAGGTCGGGTTGGGTTCTTAAAAAACAATGTTTGGAAAAAGGAAATTTGAAGGTTTTTATGAATTCGTGTAAAATATAATAACGATAGTACTACGAAAAAATATTATATTATAATTTCATTCTGTGAAGATCTCCTTACGACTTTAATAATCCGATAATTTTAGCATCTAGTGTGTGTTTCAACACCCTGTACATATACGTATTTTTTTTCGTTTCTTTTCCTATTTACTCAATTCTCGATTTCACGCTAACGAAATTTGGTGTTTTTATGTGTCTTCATAAAGTTAAAATTAAATTGGCATACTTTTACTATTGTTGTTATAAAAAGCTTTATATTGTACTTCGGATTAGAATTTGTCGTATTTAGTTTAAAGTCAATTTATTTGTTAGAGTTAATTTAAATTAGGATAGTAAACATCATATAAATTTTCCAAGGTTTAAAATTAAAAAAACGCTATTTGTTATGGAGATATAAAATTCTAAATTGTGTTGTATTAAGTTTTTGATAACGACTCTTAATTCAGGATTGGAGCCAAGATTCGTTTGCAGTAAATCTTACCGATTTATTTTCGATTATGAATTATTGTTATAGGAGAAGGCAATATTTAGCTGAACTACAATTTGTACTCAGTAAACGTTTAGTGCTCATGTCCTTAAGGCTTGATAATGCGAGTTGGTAACAGGCTGCCGCATCGGCATTTTTTCGTGTGAAAATTTGTTGAGAAAAGTATAATGCAATGCTATTGAGAAAAAAGGGGAAATTGCTGTTTTTAGGCAGTCTGGTTTTATGATGGATCGAAGGAAGAGCGCGAGGTGCGTGTTGTGGAAAGTTGAGGGTAGCATAATTTACTAACCAACGATGCACCCGATCTGAAGAACCTTTTCGTGTAGCAAGTCCTCTTCGCCATGTGGCGGATTTTTAATGGACTGTTCACCAGATCTGAGAGTTTTATGTGATGTTACCCCTGTTATAGTTTCGAGATTAGGAGTGTTTTGTTTAAGTGCTTCTTAATCTGTGGAGTATTAGATCGCTTCGGCGGATTTGAATAATTTCGTGGTAATGTGCTATGTTCCCGAACCCATTGTAGTCGTACATCTACTTTCATGCATTTACGTTAAAACCAAATGAAGAATTAGTTAACGTGGTTTTATCTGTATTAACTGTTATAAAATTCTTACGTGTGATGATAATTGGGAAGTTGTTGTCTGTGGAGTATTACTTTGGAGGGCGTTATCATGTAAATTTCCGAGGAGTCTTATCGAACCGGCACCTGGTGTTTTGTTTTGTTTATGTGGGAGATGAAAACGCTTGCTTTCGTATAAGCTACCATATAAAGGCCCATCTGGCGGTTTAGGAACAGGCGTCTTCATCGTTACGATCTATTTTTTAATAGCCTGAACCCTTATTTGTGATAATTTAGTAGTGAAAGTTTATTTCACGAAGATTGGACAAAATTTACGTTAGCGATATTTGCATTATTTTCATTGTTTTCTTAAAAGATAGTTGTTTCAACTGCTGGCATATTACCTTAAAGGACCTTGCAAGCGCAACTGTTCATCAACCAATATTTCGAAAACGGTTAATCTGAGAGACATCGACCAAGTATACCTTTTTTGCTTAGAACTAAAAAGGGAACAAAACGAATTCAAACGGAACGTCAATATACCGGGGGGTAAAAAAGTTAAGGCCAATTGACTTTTAGCATACCACTGTAGATGGCGCCCTCTGCAGGCAGCATCAAAATCAATAAAATATTTAAGTTTCTCGCCCACGAAAACCCCCGTGTTCCAAATTTCAGGATCATATCCAAATTTGTTTACAAAATATATCCATAAAACCGAGAAAAATAAAATTTTTTCACACCTTGTAGGTCCTAAACGATGCGTTTCCGGACCTGGGTTTATATGAACTTTTTTTCTTATTTTTGGGTCTAGAATCACTACGCAAAGTTTGTCCCTAGAGTTTCTGTACACCCCGTGTAATCCTTTAATATACTATCATTGTTACCGTTTATAAATGTTTTATTTATAGGTATGATCCTACAGTAACTTCGCCCTCTGTGCTTAAGATTTTCCGACGTAAATTTATAAGTTTTTGATTCACATTTCAGTTCTTAGTGATTGAACTTTAATTACTGAACAATTTGAGTTAAACATTTTGTTACAGCGGCAACATTCCTTTACCGCTTATTTCGTTTTTGATAAATTTTAACGAAAGTAATTCAAGGTATTAAAGTAATTTAATTAAGGTAAATCTTTCAGAAATAAGATTCATTATGGTTTGACGTAATGTATTTAGGTAAAGTATACTGAGGTTGCTGACCGACAATCCGATCAGCTGTCGTTTAGATGGAGCGGTTAAAGGTAAGCTTTGTTTATTGTTGTGTATTATTTTTCGGTTTAGGCATAACAACCTTAATTTTAATTCGACGAATTTAGGTATTACATCCCGATACCGACGTTTGATAAATTTTAGATTTTTGATCGCGTTTGTTTTGTTTTGTGGTGACGTATTTTTCGTTTAATTTGTAGAATTAAATTACCGTTCGATCAGTAATTTTAGGTTAGTTGATTTAATAATTTTTGACGCAGGTTTATCGAAACATTTAATGAATTTTGGGTTTTATTTTGCATTTTGCGGCTTTTATATTTGAAGCTTAAGATTTAATTGAAGTTTAGGTGAACCTCGCGTTAAGATTTTTGGAATGGAATTTTGAGTAGTAAAGTAAGATAGTTTAATTTTGAGTGAACGTTTTAGTATCGTGTTAGACCAATATAAGTTCTGTTTATGTTTTCCCGCTATCAATGTTTTAACAGGTGGCGCCTTTTTGACTATTCCTCACGATTTTGGAGTTTCTACGAGTGCCCTTTTACATCTACTAGTAAGAACCCCACCCACTCCACTGGGCTACGCCGTGGCACAAATTGCCTTTACGGACTGGATGCTCTAGTGGGTAACAAGCAAAAGAAAGAAACCTTACAAAACGTCTGTTCCTGGAAATGTGCCATATAAATAACAATAAGCATTCAATAAATAATAGAGTTAACATTTGTAATCTGAGTACAAGATATAATAATATACTAAACTTTGATTTTAATTCATAGATTTTAAAATTTCCATTCCTTAGTCTGAGCGATATTTTTTAACTTCCTGCCGCGTAACTTTGATTTAAATTGGTACTTCTATCATTTTCTAAATGATAAGGTCCCTTCTCTCAACACGTTTATCACATTCCAAATTCAAAAGAACGTTTGCGCGTGGTCTTCCATTTTGTCCGATTTTATATTAATTGCAAGTTTTCTATTGGAATTATTTTAATTACCCTAACTTAAATTATTTTGGCATATCCTGTTAGGACTCGTTCTTACATATCATTCATATTTGGTCACACAACTCACTCATGTTCCTATTACATTTTATACACACTTTTCATTAAAATTGTAAGTTTTGTTGCTCTAATTATAATTTCTCATGATGGTTTTTAGGCATGCGTATTACTTTAACACTTCAACGGCACAAAGGATACTAAATGTTGATCACACCCTACTTCACTATTTATCATATTTAGGCAAATTTTGCTAAGTAGCCTAAAATTACCTACCTAAGAATTTCCAATATTATTACCCCTAATTAATCAGAACTACCCGCCTGTAAGCGGTGTAAAATTACGCCGCTCGACGAAGGTTAAAAACTCTTTTTGCTTAAATTTCTAATAAATTTACAAAACATTGAAATGGCGTCTTGTGTTATGAAGGCGCCCAAATACGAGAGAGAAGAAGAGAGAAATGACTCTGGTACTTGGATTATCATTTAAAACCTGATATTTTTATTTATCAAACTTTTCTTTAGTATTAAAGCGAGTTTAGTAGTGGTGTAGGAAAACTATAAGACCCAAACCATTAAACTTGACGATACATAAACCACTTTTAGTGTAAATTGTGATAAGCACAATAAAGCAATGCGTACACTAACCCACGGGAAACAAATTTGCATACGTACAGGTATTATTTTTTCATCGTTTCTTTAAAACCCGAAACTCACTACTGAAACAACGTTTTTTTCAAACTATTTCGCTTTATTAAGCAACATTATCTCCTTTAACTGTGACACAATCTTTGGGTTTTAACTTTTCTGCACCATGTGAGTCAAAGGATTGATCTCTGGGATCTAGATAACCCTCAGTTGCAGCGTCGACTTCACAATTAGAGCCAAATTTCTTTTCCTGGAGTACAAAGCACCAGTAATCACTCGGGGTAAGATCAAGAAAATAGCTTGGATGAGGAAGTAATTAATAATTTTCAACGACACGATGTACACTTATCGCCAAACTTTAATGCAAACTAGTGGAACCACTATCAATTGGTATTTTCATATTTTCAACAATTTCATATACTTTCACGATTCGATCTTCCATCACGATTTTCATGACGTTTTCTTGTCACTGCTTCATTTGGACGACGAGAAAGTTTAACACCAATTTTGCCTACACGATCACGTTTCAAATCATCGTACCACCGATAAATAGTTAGCTTCGGCGGAGCAGAGATCGGGTGACAAGTTTTAATCTATTGCGGACCTTTAAAAAGGAATGTTTTATAGCCACGGGAACACAGAATTTACTTTATTATGGTCAAATCACCCATAAGGATAGTACTGTTTTCGTGAAAAAAGTCGGCGGGTTTTTAAATTTACACGTTTTTTGGCTCGTTTTTAATGAAAAAGCAGGCGCCCAATCGTTGTTTTTTGCGCGTGTGTATGTGTGTGTATGCGTGCGTGTATGAGTGTTTGAGTGCGTGCCTGCGTGGGCGCGTGTGTGTGTGTGTTTGCGTGAGTGTCCGTGTGATTGTTCGTGTGCGTGTGTATGCCTGTGGGTGTGGTGCTATTAGACGACTAACAGACGGCGTAAAATACCTTAAAGTTAATTTCAAACACAGTGTATTTACGATGAAACAAATAACAACGTTTAATCCGGTAAAATTGTATTCAGGGGCCACCACAATTTGAAGTTTCTCTGAAATAAACAGCCGTAGGTGAGTTTTTGAGTTTATCCTATCTGACTATAGTAGCCTACTCAAAAATGTCATACACAACTCAATCTCATACATCTAACACATACAACATCCTTTCAATTTAAAAGAGTACGTTAAATTTAGTCCCAATGGTCTTAATAAGTTTGTCTTAATCTAAAACAACCATCACATACACATCATTTCAATTTTGAAAATCTTTAAATTCAACTAATATTAAAAACAAAATTACTCAATACTTAAGAATATTTTGAAACATGTTCCTTATCGTAAAATTATTGATCACATCCTGTATACTCCTAAAATCAAGGTAGTAAGACGTCTGGATACGTTCGATTTTATGCTCATATAAATATTAACTAATATTTATAACTATCAAAATATTGAAATGAATAAATATTACTCAGTTTGGAAAAATAATAATTAAACCTTTGATTTTTTAACCACAAATTGGTTAACTCCCATCTTAAAATAGAAACAAACACAGCGATCAGTGAGTCCTTTATGAATTATATTTTCTTTTAAATACTGTTTGCAATTTTATCTTTAAAATGTATTTAAATGTTTGCAAGTATGAATCGCTTTGATACAAATCTGAACCTGTTCCTTATATCTACACAGATCAATCGTGACACTGACAATTCAAATGAGGACTAATACTGTATATTCAAAGACACTAATGACTTATAACCAATTAAGTTTTGTGGTCGGTTTGTCCCAAAATAAGCAGACCATTCCGTGATAGATATAGTCAAAGTGTCAGCAGCTTAATCATTTGTAAACTATGCAATACTTTATGTAAATTTACAAAAAAAATCTAATGTAATATTCGTTATCTTTAAAATTGGAAAAATTGATTTACTGAAAATCCTCTTAAATATTTGTCAGAATATTTTAATTTCACTTGATGAAAATTCTTAATTGTCTATAAACTTGATCAATTTAATGCCGTTAATAAACGCGCATTTATTTCCGTTAGTGATGCGACAGTATTCCTGCGTAAGGATGCTTGCTCGGGTAATAATGCTCCCTTAAATAAAACTCACGTTAATAAATTTAGGTTCATCACAATAAATGAACTTAAAGATGTTGTTTTTAATCCTAAAAATAAAGCAACGACAAACACCATTAATCTTTACACAATTAAAAATACGTTTGAAATAATTGGTTACCCTCTTCTTCATGTGTAAACACATCCCTAGAATCTGGAAGCACGATCATTCCAATTCCTAAACTTAAAAATACATGTAAAGCAAGTGAATATGGGGCTGTCAATTTGTTACCTTTTTGTGAGAAAATCTTGGAGGTAGTGGTCTACCGGAAAGTTGTTGAATATTTTGAAAACAATCATTTATTAACGCAACGCCAATCTGGTTTCAGAGAAAAACATTCTTGTGAATCTGCGTTGAAACTAATTGTAACAAAATCGCTTAATGAAATGACTTGTAATAATACCACTATTGCAGTTTTAATTGATTTGAGACAAGAATTCGAGACAGTAAACAGGACTATCCTTCTAAAAAAATTGTTGTATTTTGGAATTAACGGATGGACTTTACAGTGGTTCACGGAATACTTAAGCAATAGATATCATGTAACTAAATTCGGTAACAAAATATCAGATCCCATTAAATCTCCCCATGGATGTCCTTAAGGAAGTGTCCTTGGGCCTCTGTCATTTATTAGTTACATTAATGATATATCGCACATTGTCTATTTATGTAAACTAAACTTATATGCTGATGATATTTTATTGTATGTCTCCGGAGAAAATTTACCACACATGTCTGTTATAATTTATAGTGAATTAAACATTATGTCCCACTGGTTAATTCAAAATAGATTAAAAGTCAATGTTAATAAAACAAAATGCATAGTAATCGCTTCAAAATATAATTTTAAAAACACCAAAAATATTAACTTTCGGTTCGTTAATACAAATCTAGAAAATTTGACTGAAATTAAGTATTTAGGAATAATTATCAATAAACATCTAAAATTTAATAGTCATGTTGATTTTATAGTTAAAAAAATTGCAAAGAAGTTTGAATGTTTGTCTAGGATCAGTAGAAGTCTATCAGCTTGGTCTCGATTGCAGTTCTATTCTGTTAATGGCTGGTGGGACGCTAGTTCAAAAACTTCAGATATTACAAAATCGTGCAATGCGTATCATTTTTAGATGCAACAAGTTTACACCAATCATACAAATGCAAACTATTTTAAACGGTACCTCGGTGCGTAGTAGAGTTACGTTTAGGGTTTTGGTCTTTATTTACAAAACTATAAATAATAACTTCGTAATCCAAAATAGTCAAATAAGTGTATATAATACTCGTAGAGCACAAGACTTACGAATGGTACAAGATGTTAACAAAATAAGCTGCAAAAATACATTTGAAATAACATTAGAACTATTCAAAAAGTTGCCGGTTAAAACCCGATACGCTCCTACTCTGAAAGAAGTGTGTGAAGTTAGCTTGGGGTTCGGGTTCGTTTTAGCTTTGGATTCACATTGTTACAGTTGACCAAAAAAATCTTGTGTCAAATATAAATTGCAAAGAAATCCTTCATAATTCTGTTAAATTAAAATTATTATATTATAAAATTGCAGAAGATATTGCTAAGATTCATGCGTTATTATTTTTTTAGGTAAAACTGAATAGTAATCAGGGCCCGTTCTTGCCTTGATGCCACCCCGGACAAACAGACAATTTGCCGTCAGTTTTTTTTAAATAAAATAAAATTTATGTTAAAATCATTTATTCAAAAAATTTATGTAATACATTACAAAATAAACGGTTAAAAATGGCAAAACTTAAAAGTACTGGTACATATAAGGGGGTGTAGGACGTTTCGCCGCGGCCCGTTCGCCGCGGCGGTTTCGCTGCGGCCGTTTCGCCGCAGGGCCAATTCGACGCTGGCCGTTTCGGCGCGGCCGTTCCGCCGCCAAAAGTACACTATAGCTCGTACAAAAAAATGGACCTCGCATCCTCGATCTTTTTTTTTGAGAAAACACTACGAATTGCGTTGTAAATATGAATTTATTAGAGACGGAATTAACACACTGCATAACATGTTGTTTTAGTTCGTTTATATTCTTATTTTTTTTAATATCTATAAATTGTAATATATAAATTACGCCCTAAAAAACTATTTTTTTTCTAAACAGCAGTAAAAATGAGTTCATAAAATGCCCATTTCAAATAAAGATACATATTTTCGAAAAAGAAGTGTTTATTATTTTCTATGTAAATACTACAATACGTCATATAATTACATTAAATACATATAATACCTACATTATATTAATGAAATTGGTAATTAGGGGCGATTGAACGCAAATATTCTAAAATTGTTCTGTCATTAAACTCTCTCACAATTCTTAATATTCTGTCGTCACCTGATGAGTGTCCTAATGATAATTATCTCATTAGAAATAATCGTTAATCAGGTTTAAAATTTGGTAGATACGTGAGTTTTTATACGATATATTTAAAAAAATGTAAGATGGTATGTGCTAGTGTTCAATTGAATGCAACAAAATAATGTTCGCGGCGAAACGGCTCGCGCCGAAACGGCCAGCGGCGAACTGGCCCTGCGGCAAAACGGCCGCGACGAAACGTCCCTCACCGCATATAAGGTGCATTTTTATTGCTATACTTATATTCTATTAAGAAAGTACAAAAAATATTGCATAACCCAACAGAGAAATTTTAGATTCTATAAAAATGTAACTATAAAATAAAGTAACCTAAAAGAAATTTTTCTTTCTAACTTTGATTTCCGCAAATGTTTTTATTACATTTTTTAAGTTAACTTGATCAGCAATTTCATGCTCAATCGCTAAAATGGCCAACCCATTAAGACGATTTTGCGTTGTAGTTGAACGTAAAAAATTCTTAATCAATTTTAATTTGGAAAAACTTCTTTCTCCACTTGCAACAGTTATTGGTATACACAGCAATACTCTTAAGGAAACACTTAGGTTTGGACACAATTTAACATTGTTATTAATTTTAGAACAGTGCTTGGGCTTTCTTTTTTGCCCATAAGCCCAGATACTGCACAAATTTCTTCTGCTAATTCTACCCCATTAATATGAACAGAATCACCATGAGTTAAAATACTTTCTAGATCGTTGCAATGTTTTAAAAGATTTTCTTTAGACATGCCCTTTAATTCATATATATTATATAAAAATTGAAAATAATTACTATGGTGACTAAGTTGTTTAAATCTAGTATCTATTGCATTTAGTGCCTGGTCAATTGTAAAATAAAAAAAATCTACCTTATAATTTTCTTTAGGATTCTCGATCGGTTCATCTCGAGCTTCGTATGAGAAATTCCTTATTTCGTCAGCCAGTTCTCTCGTATCAACAATAGTTTCATTAAAAGATTTATCCGATCGAAGATCCTGAAAAAACTTTTTGCAATTTTGCAAAAGATCAAGTGCAGATGCTAGATCATAATCTTTTGTCTGCAACAATTTGCTTATTGGATTAATACAGTTTAAAATTTTATGCCAAAGAACTATTGAACACAAAAATTTAAATTGTTTAATACAACTTAATAAACCCGAGGCTTCGTCTCTTATTAAATTATTAATTTCTTCATTCTCATAAATGCTTAGCAAGGCGTCGTTACGCCTCCGATATAAAATCTTAAAGGCTTTAAAGCCTCTACCCTACTCTCCCATCTAGTATAACTTAATGGTTTTAAAGTCAAACCCTGGACATGTTTTAGAAGAATTGCCCAGCGAAAAGTAGATGCTGAAAAAATACATATATTTTTTGAATCATATTAAAGAAATTAGCGCCTTCCAAAGATGCTTTTACCATATCGTTAGCCACTCGATTGAGAGAGTGACTACTACATGGAACGTAGAAAGCTCGCGGATTTAGGTTCTTAATCCTAGATTGCACTCCTGATTTATCGCCCTGCATATTAGACCAGTTGTCATATCCCTGTCCTCTTATATCCTGTAAATTTAAACCCTAATTATTAAGTTCTGCAAATATAATTTCAAACATTTGCTTCCCTGTAGACCTTTCAACTGGAAGAAAACCCAAAAAGCTTTCCTTAATTTTAATGTCAACCTCATCCTGATTGAAATCAGTTTTATTGATTGAAACATACCTGATTACAAGAGTCATTTGCTCCACCTTAGAAATATCAGGAGTGCAATCTAAAATTATCGAATAATATTTGGCTTTTTTTTATTTCATATAAGATTTCACACTTTGATGCAACAGGTCTATTATCTCGTTTTGAATATTTTTCCTAAGATAGTGAGCTTTCGTTTCTTCTTTTTTTTTAAGAAGTTACCGTTATTATGCTCAAACAACTTGTCGCTTGTACCTTGGAAAGCCAGACAACTTTTACCAAGCATTTTAGTGATTGCTACGATTCTTAAAAGAACCTCTTGCCAATGGTTCATTTCAGCGTTAACAAGCCTTTGGGAATCCGCATCTATAGTTTTACAACACTTTAATCTTAGGTTCAGTTCTAGAAAAGATTTTTGGGGCTCAATATGATTTTTAGAAACTTCGTGGTCTTTTAGAGTTTGATTCAGATGCTTCCAGCTTTTAAACTCCTCCTTTAAAAGGGAACTAAGTACACAGCCAAAAATTTTGCAGCAAAAGCAATATACGCAATTTTTTAAGACAGAGTACACTAGCCAGTCTCTTAAAATTTGCTCTCCATTACTTAAAATTCTTTTATAATAATTATGGCTAAATTTTCTACCAGTCTCATTGTATAGAAATCTATAATTGTACAATGGTTTAGGTGGACCTTGCCTTACCAAAAAGATTCTTTCGGCGTCTGGTAGTATCATTGGCCAGAGTGCTGGATCTGTACTTAAAAGTTGTTGAGCGCTTTCTGTAGGTGCCACGTTGGTATCAATAGTGCTCTCATTTGGCGACGGAGGGCTGCCACTATCAGTTGCAAATATTAGTTCAGGTATATCGTTCATTTGTTGATCCTCATTTTTCCCAGGTGAGTCTCTGTTGTCACTGTTGTCAGTGTCTTTCAATGCTGTCATTGATGTAGAACATTTTGAGTCGTCATTTATTTTGGTACTCCCCGGCGTACTCTGTAAATAATTTAGTAAAGCGCCATCTGGTCTTTGCCTTTGCATTTCTTTTCTCACCCTTCGTTTTTTATATTCGCAACCAGATAGTTTTTTGCGTCCCTCGGACATTCTGGAAGATACACAAAATATCTTAAATAAAACAAAGCAAATTATAAGGAAATTGTCTTACAATAGACTTAGTTAAATTAGACAAGTATTGCACTTTTTTATGCTCATTTAAGATCTAGGGGAACGATTAGGCAGTTTTATATGTTTTTTATATTTATAAATTATGTAATAGTAGTAAAATAGTAACGAACCTACCACACCTGATACCTTTCAAATTTGAAAAAGTATAAGCACTTGCATTTTACACAATTTCGCTTCAAAATCTAAAATGGTACAAAATAGGGCAATTTTTCTTGTCCAATTTAGTCAAATCATGCATAGATTTATTCTAGAATGCTCAATGTTTAAATAAATATTTTATTTTAATTTTATAAAATACCTAACAAACTTTTGCTATTTTTAAGAAAATTTTATTTATAAAACTAGGTAAAAATATTCGTAGATTTACTTAAAAGGGATCGCATCCAGTAGTTGATAATAAAAAAATGAATGAGGGTCTATTGGTCAGTAAAAGGCAGGAATTATTAAAAAAAATCAAGCTTTAGGGTACTCCGTATATTTCATAACCTTTTTTAAGGTATTTGAAAAAGCTCCTTCGCAGATGAAAATGAAATTTCAAAGACGATTTTTTAACAAAACATAAACAAATTTCAGTCCTTTTAAAATTATCAAAACAAGTCTTTTAACTTTTTAATTAATTTATCTGTTTTGTTCAAAAATCGTTTTCAAAATTTAATTTTCATCTGAGAAGGAGCTTCTTCAAATACCTACCTTGAAAAAGATTATGAAATTTAAATGAAAGTTTGTTTTTAACACGCTTATATTAGCTTCACCTATATGTTTGTTTGCTTGTCTGTCTGTTTGTAACCGACTTCTTTGAACAAGCATGCGCGCGGTCGGCGATACATACGATACAAGATACGGCGCATTTGGGATCCAATGCCTATCCTCCAGACCAAGTAAGTCCTTTCCAATTTTAGCTCCAAATAAACTGTCATGTTATTGTTGCAAGGAAAACCATCTCATTTTAGATTGTGACGAATTCAAGGCATTAAATATTTCAAGTAGAACAAGTCAATTATTTGAAGCTATGTAATAACTGTTCCGATCCTACCCATTCTACAGCTCAATGTAAATAAATATAGTTTAAAAAAACTAAAAAGCACGCTTTAATGATCAATCGAAAAAAGCGTGGGGTGCTTTGTGCCATATTTTTCATTCATCGAGCACCCCACGCTTTTTTTACAATAATACTAATCTTTTTCGTTTATTTATATTTTCTGCCTATATTAAGAATTATTTTTCGTTTTTTAGTTCGATTGATCATTAAAGCGTGTTTTTTAGTTTTTTAAACTATATTTATTTTTTAATAATTTTTGCCTTTTACTGATCAAAATACCCTAATTTCGTAGATTCGCTAAGTTAACGGTTAACTTACCTTAAAAAATTACAAATTACACTGATTATTGAACCAGAACAGTATATACAATTGAGAGTTGCACTTGTTATCACCACCGACGAATGAGCAAAAATAATGCTATGCTCTAATAAGACAGCCCTTTTATAATTGAAGACAATAAACAAGTCATTTCTTGTCTATTCCTAATTCAGACAAGTTCATGCGGCACCCTGCTTGCTGATTTATATGGTATATATGCGATGCGCGGTTATATTAGGTAGTGTATACAAATAACACCCTTGTTCCTTATTTAATAATTATTATTGAATAATTAATTATTTTTTCGTAATTATACCTATTTTCTTTACAACTACAGTTGAATCCGGTTATAACGAACCACAAGGGACTTGAAAAATAAGTTTGTTATATCCGAAGTTCGTAAGAAACGATAAAAGAAAAAAGTTACATACATATTTTATTTCTACGATACATTAATAAATCACTATATTATACAATATTTACACATTTATGAGTTAGTTTTTGTTAAAAAAGTTTGTAATTTTCGATTGTTTATTATATTTCGTAGACCAAAACAGTTTATCCACACAATTTTCGAGTTACATTTTTGAAACACCGTGGCTTGAGTGATTTGCTTTCGTTTTTCTGTCGCGGTTAAATTAGCACATACAAAAACTGTTACCCATTCTTTTGATAATTTGCCGCCTACACATTTTTCACCTTTAAATTTTAGTGTTTTATCTGGGTTCTTTAATTTAAAGAAATAGCCCAGTTTCGTCGCCATTACCACTAAAATTACCCTTGATATTAGGCCACTTATTGTTTAACTAGCCTGTTAATTGATTTATTTGATTGACAAGTTGATTAGGAAAAACCCTGCAAGGTCAGCGTGTACAGTATTGTTAAAATACATAGTTACCCTTTAGGATTAACGATTTAAACACCAATTAGGAAAGTATTTAGGCAGGCATTTCTAAAAAAAGAATTACAGAAACCTTATCTTTGGACATCAAATAATCTACCTACCCGTTATTTATTTTACTGGCAGAATACTTGCTTACTTTTGTGTAAAATTTAACGGACGGAAACAATTTTTCCGAACGTTATATCGGAAAGTTCTTTGTTTACGGGTTTATTATAACAAACAATATTCATAAGGGATCTTATGGATAGTGTGACGGGACTTTTAAAACTGGTACGTTATACCCGGAAGTTTGTTATAAGCAGGATCCCTATAAGCAGCTTTGACTGTATATAGATGAAAAACAAGTATTTTAACTTTCTTGTAAAAACAGTGGTAAGAAATGCTTTAACAAATGAAAGGCGGCATTCTATTATTATTAATATTTTAATTTTAATATTTTCTCACATTCTGAGAGTAAACGTGTCGCCCCTAAGATTTGCCGCCCCGGTCAAATGTCCGGGTTGTCCGGTCTTGGAGCGGGCCCTGTAGTAATTTAAGCTGGAGAGAATATTGTTGCGTTTATTATGGCGTAAAACAACGTTTTAATTGATCATGGCATTTTTGAGATATATACTAGGAAAGGATTGACATTTTTATTCTACTCTAAAGTAGAGGGCGCTGTTACACTCGGATATATTGCAATTTAATCGTAGTGCAACTAACCATTTCAAATCTTTTTAATGCGTTTGTTAAAATGTTTTCAAAAAAACAAAACCCTTGTAAACTTTGTAGTGTGACATTATTATATAGTATTCGCTGTAATCAAAATTCGTATTTTTGTTTATTTTACCTACGACCTCTGTAGAAAATAGGCAAAAACACACGACACACAGACTCGGTAAATAGCTTATTACGCACGGTAAACAAATCGTACAGTTTTCGTAAACAAAACGGACAGTTTGATTATATTATAATTGTACAGTAACCATAAATAATTATTATAATGCTTCTAATATTAATTAAACCAACGTAGTAGTAAATAGAACGAATTACATCCTATATGACCATCGAAGTTGTGAGACGAATACCCTCTCTAATAAGTATACACAGTGTCCAAGGTAAGGATGCCCACTATGGGGATCTCGGAAACGGTAAGAGATGGAAGGTCGGTTAGATGGAACAAAAGTTACGCATTTGAGAGGATGTATTTATGATCTTTGTAGAACTCGAATATCTCTTGTAGTTTTTGAGATATTTGAAAAAAAATAAATTTTCTGATTTTCGTTTTTATTTTTTTCTGACCTTATTTGAAGAGCTATCAAGAAAAGAAGAGCACATTTTCATTGCCACTTTTCTAGCTCTACTTAATGCTGTTATTCAATTTTTGATACGACGTTTCGTTTGTCACAAACTTTCTCTTTTTAAAAACACCAAAAATTATTTTTGCCATGTTTAAATTCTCTCCTTGATTTTGAATTCAAAGATATATCACACTTTATATTTTTGATACGTTTCGGATGAGAAAATTCATATTCAATGTAAAACATCGAAAACGTACAGTTAAAACTAATACTAGAAACATTAGAAAACTGTAAAATTATTATAAAATAATGTTTTCTCATTTTCTAATGCCTGTTGCGAATAAAATAATTCACAAGTATGTATTTAGTGAAAATACTATTAATTAAACAGTTAAAATACATCTTCCGTCGTACTGATGCATTTGATAAAAATAAGTTGGCTTTGCATTTTGTTTACCTACCTGTCATAATTGATTGTTGTCCGTATTACGTTTGTTTGGTGGTCTTTGAGTTACATTTTGTGTTTACCTAAAAACAATATGGTAGGAGTACATTTTTTAAATAATGAAAAATTCGATATACTGACGTGTTACATTTTGTGTCAATGTAATTGTTCTGAAGCCGAAATAATGTATTTAAACAAATATCCAGAAAGGCGTCAACCTCACAAAAGAACTTTTCGCACATTAGTAGTTAATCTAAAAGAATGTGGTGCGTTCAAAAAACGTGTAAAATCTCGCAAAATACCTTGCAATGAAGAAAAAGTCAATACTGTTTTATTAGCTGTAACGGAAAATCCAGAGGTTTCTACTAGGAAAATTGAAGACTGACATAGCCCATTCCACAGCTCATTATGTTCTAAAGCAGGAGAAAGTACATCCATATAGATTTTGAATTTGCCAAGGACTTCGACCAGGTGACCCAGAAAGACGTCGAATATTTTGCGAATGGTATACATACCTATCTCAAGACAATGAATATTTTCCGAATAAAATAATATGGTCCGATGAAAGTATGGTTAATAATAATGGAATTTTTAATCGTAGAAATGCTCATTATTGGGCAGGAGTAAATCCACGTCTGTACAAAACGGCCAAACACCAACACCGTTTCGGATTTAATATGTAGGCTGCCATATTCGGTTCTCGAATTATAGGTCCTTTCATTTACCACGAGGCCTTAAATTCTGAACGTTACCAAATTTTACTCCAAAATGAATTAGAGATAGCTTTGAATGATTTGCCTTTCCAAGAAGTTGAATATTGTTGGTTTATGCAGGACGGTGCACCAGAACATAATTCCAGAGTTGTCAGAGAATACCTGTTAGTTAGATTTCCAGAAAGATGTATTGGCACTCATCCAAATGTACTGCGGCCAGCCCGTTCTCCAGATATAACACCTTCAGATTTTTTGTTCGCGGATACATTAAAAATTACATTTATGGAAACGATATTGAAAACGAAGAAATTTTACAAAGATTAATTCTCGAAGAGTTTGCTAGTATTACTCCTCAAATGCTGAAGAATGTTTTAGATGCTACAGTTAGAAGATGCTATTTATGTTTAGAGAATAACGGGAATCTTCTTGAACATCTTTTGTGAGTTTATTTAAAATAAATTTGTTTTTTATTTGTCTATCATTTAAAATTACAAAACATAATTTTATAATAATTTTACGATTTTCTAATGTTTCTAGTGTTAGTTTTAACTGTACGTTTTCGATGTTTTACATTGAATATGAATTTTCTCATCCGAAACGTATCAAAAATATAAAGTGTGATATATCGTTGAATTCAGAATTAAGGAGAGAATTTAAATACGGCAAAAATAAGTTTTTTGTGTATTTAAAAAAATAAAGTTGATGAAGGTTGCTAACAAGAAACGTTATATCAAAAATTGAATAACAGCATTAAGTGGAGCTAGAAAAGTGGCAATGAAAATGTGCTCTTCTTTTAAATAAGGCCAGAAAAATATAAAAACGAAAATCAATAAATTCTATTTTTTTCAAATATCTCAAAAACTAAAAGAGATATTCGAGTTCTACAAAGACCATAAATACATACTCTCAAATGCGTAACTTTTGTTCCATTTAACTGACCTATCTCTTACCGTTTCCGAGATCCCCATAGTGGGAATCCTTATCTTGGACACGGTGTATAAGTAAAATTGTTCGCAATAAAATTGTTCAAAAATATAAAGATGCAATAATATGCAGGGTATCCCATTTGAAGAAATAAAGTACCCTGTCATAACTAGTTTTCAGATCTCTCTGTATACATGAAACGAGCAACAAAAAACAACTAAAATAAAGAATCCACGTGTTTAAGCATCATTAATACCTAATAATAATGAAAATATTGAAAGTAGTCAGAGTTTTTTGACACACTAGACATGGTCGTAGGTAAAGTATGGTACGTAATTCGTGTTGTAAAGCAATTACGCACTCACCGCTACGCGGCTTCGTGCGTAATTTTTCCATTCGTGCGTAGTATGCCTTTTACAAGACTTATTAAGTAATATAGTATTATCTACACTTGTAGTTAAGTGCGTTAAATAATAAAATAATAATTTATAAAACGTAACGAGTATTTTTATTATTTTAGTGGGTGAACGAGAATAAAGTTGGCAATCAATAATTTACATAATCGTCTGTTAATTACCAGTATTTCTCAATAATCTTAATTTAATTAAGAAATTATTATACAGGAAATGAGGCATTTACATATAAATTATTTTGTTATGACGTTCATTCGAAAAATAATACATATGAATTGTGAGAACCGCTGAAGTTCAATATATTTTCTGTTCAGTAAGCAATAAACGATGTCACAAAGCATTGTCTATAACTGCAAGCAACAATTGCCCATGTAGTAGCTGTTTTAACTACTTGTTTGCGTCGTTTGTTGCATAACCTAATTTTCAGAATGTGTAAATCACATCTTGGGTATCTATTTATTGTTACTTCTACCTTTTACGATTTTACTAGTTATCTTATTTAATTAATATTAATATTAATTAATATTATTTAACCGTATTGGATATCTTGTTTGGTAGGTTTTTAAAATCCTTTTGAAATTGACCGGTAAAAAAATCAATAAAATAAATTTAAACAAAACTATGTTATTGCTATATAAAATTGATTGTAGTTAATAATAAAACGGTAGGAATACAACAATAATTACCAAAGTTACAGTAATCAAGACGGACCGTGTAAAATTTCAAATGTGGAACAACGAGTGCTTGACGAAATGGTTTAAAAATGATACATGTACCAGTGTTCGACATTTATGTAATAAATTCCCCTATAATTTTCAAAGAATAATTAATATTCAATTAATGGAATGCATGGTGTTTTTATAGTAAAAAAATTAAATTAATGTGATTTTGGTTACAAGATAAATACAACTGTGGCTATGATCATGAATCCTTTGTTTAACTTTTCTTTCGATAAATTTTATAATCAATTTTTAATATACTTCTCGGTCACTTATAAACCTAAAATTTTGCACACTTGCTCTCCTCCATTATTTCCAGTTCATTACAGCCTGAAAACTTTTTTTTTTCATTAGAATGCAAAACAAAGTTACTTTTCAATTAACTATATATAACAACAGTTTGGCCTTAATACCGGTTAACAAATTATTTGTTTTAACAAAAATTATAAGTAACAAGGGAACGTTACAATTATTAATGTACAGTGTGTCCCATTTCGATGATATTTTGAGGTATCTCACTTACGAGTACAATATATTGCTACTTTTTTCTGAGAAGAACGCTGGTATAAAGAAAACTTTCATAGCCCGCTACATTTCTGAGATACAAGGCGAAATTGAAAATATTGCAGTTTGGGACCCCCCCTTGTATCTCCGTTATCCTTTAATGTATGGCAAAGGTAAAAATTCGTTCTTATACGGTTTTTACGTAGAATCTAGTGGCGTGGTCGTAGTTTTGCTGTAACCTGTCAATTTTTAGCTATAAATAAAACTTATCTTTTGTCAACAGAATACCCTGTATATTTTTTTGTGTTTGATTGGAAATTTTGTAACCCTTACAAAAATATGTAATATATGATGTGTAAATAATAAACCTAAAATCTATGATTTCACAAAATCTGCGTAATAACATAGTGTGTATTGTATAGCATTAGAATTACTAGGCCGTGAGTTAATTATGTTAGGATATTACAAACATAGAAATTTTAAAAAAGCCAAATCAACTTTAAGGCAGAATAAAACCGATAAACAACATAATATTAACTCGATAGATTAATAGATTTTCACCTTAAAAGAACTGCTCAAATTGGTTGTCATTTTCCCGAACATACAGTGGTTACTCTTTTTAAAGCATTTAAAATAATTATGGAACGTCTTTGCAAGTTTTGAAATGCCGCATTGGTGGCATTAAGCAGTTCATTTATTGTCCGATGACGGGTACTATAAACCTTATTCTGCAAGTAACCCCATAAGAAAATGTCTACCATGGATAGGTCAGGTGACCGTGGAGGCCATCTAATTGGTCCATGAGTACCGATCCACTTTTGCGGGAAATAATTGTCTAAAAAGGGTCGAACAATAGCAGAATTATGTGCGGGCGCGCCATCCTGCTGGAAATGTATCCTGTTAAGATGAGGTAACGGAACATTGTCTAGTAACATAGATAAAATCTTGCAAAATTTCAAGGTATCTATTCCCTTTAAGACTGTCTTCATAAATTCTGTATTCTATTTGTTGCCCCAAAATGAAACAAGCTACGCTAAATCCAAATCGACTGTTGCTCTCTTCCGAATAACACATGATGATTTTCTTGGGACCAATGCCTAGTATTATGCCTGTTGAAAATACCTGCACTCCAAAAATTAAGCCTCGTCAGACCATATTAGAAATATAGCAAAGTTATTACCAACACGAATTTGTTCCATATACCAGTTGCAAAACAGTAAACGACGTTCTGCATTCCCAGGATGCAAATGGTGAACAATTTTAATCTTGTATTTGGTCAATATTCTTTAAACCCGAGTCTTGGGAACACCAATCTCCTGCTCTAGAACTCTGCATAATTGTGAAGGAGTTTCCTCTATACATGCTAAAATGTTGACTTCATACGTATCGTGATTTTCCTTATTATACTTTTTTGGTCGGGGTTGGATAAATGATCCAAGCTCTACCAAATTTTTTTTATTCGAGAAAACATTAAAAGACAAGGTTGCCTTCTTTCTGGATATCTATAAATCCAAATTATATTTAAATAAAAAATAAATCCTCATACGTCAAAAGATAAATAAGTATTCAAACAAACCTGTTGAAATGCAGTTGGGAAGCCTCACAAGAGTTTTTATTGCTCTATAAAACAGACTAATATGTCATACTTTTCAAAATGTTGAAAATATCCATTTTCAGCCATTGTAATGAATACAATATTACGCAGAGAATATAAATTTTACAACTGACACGTCTTGACAAGCGCTTAGTAAATGATCATTTAGTTGTTCCAATAATCACAGCCTACTAATTCTAATGCTATATAATACCCACTATGTTATTACGGAGATTTTGTGAAATCATAGATTTTAGGTTTATTATTTACACATCATGTATTATATATTTTGTAAAGCTTACAAAATTTCCAATCAAACTTTAGAAAAATATACAGGGTGTTCTGTTAAAAAAACCACAAATTTTATTTATAGCTAAAAATTGACAGCTTACAGCAAAAGACTACGGCACTGGATTCTACATAAAAACTGTATAAGAACCAATGTTTACCTTTGCCATACATTAAAGGATAACGGAGATACAAGGGGTGTCCCAAATTCCATATTTTCAATTTCGCCCTGTATCTCAGAAATGTAAGGGGCTATGAAAGTTATGTTTATAACAGCGTTCTGCTCACAATAAAGTAGCACGGTGTTGCGAAAACCGCAACTCTGTATCTTTACTCGTATGTGAGATACCCCGAAATATCATCGAAAATGGGACACACTGTACAATCATGAAAACATGTAAGTTATTATAAAAAAGAGAAATTGTATCTTTTAAATTACAATTTAGCTACATTTTATCAAAACCTTCGTCTCTGTAATTTCGCATATAAACTATTAAATTTTTTATTCCTAATAATGCAACTGAAATACTTATATCTACTGATTGAAGAATTTTACTTATATTTATTTTATTTAGTATTCCATGCCAAAGTACTAGCGAACATACAAATTAAAAATTTTAATTCTTTACATGAAGTAATTGCGTCAAATTTAGTATTTTTATCTTTAGCAGTATCTTCCGAAATATCAAATACAGCATCGTAAATTTCTCCAATGTTAATCCTTTAGCAGTGAACGGGTTAAATATAATTTTGCATCCCTAGAAAATAAACATCTGGCATTCAAAAATTAATTATTTAAATGCAGAAACATGAACAAAGTTTATTGAACATCATTTAAATACCATAATAAATAGGTACACATTTTTGCACTTCTGGGGAAATTTGGATTAAACGAAGAACTCCAAATTAAACATAAAGATACTCAGTATATATTTTGCATTTTCTAAAATTTTATTTTTAAAGTAGGCGGTGTGAATCATAAGCCTATTATAACATTACCCTAAATGGTGACACATTTTTGTTTATTGGTTTATTGGAAGTACATAAACCACCAACCCTAGAAATCTTACCTGACTCTTGACTAATTCCTAGAAAAATCTCTATTTATGTGTTAAGAATTATAAAATGTGCTATTAATTTTTAGCGCACCAAAGACGAAGCACCCCGAAGCAATGCTTACTTCTCTTATCGCCTTGGGCCGACCCTGTGTCAATATTAATACAATAGGTGTAAAGAAATTTTATGATATTCTTTTGTTTTTAACTAGCAATAAACGTCAAAATGGCTGACGAAAAATATGAAATTTTGATACTGTTGTGTCATTACTGGAAACAAAACGTTTCTTCAACCACCGCTGTTAAAAATATATGCGATGTGGAAGGGGAAGGAATAGCGAACATTCGTATGGCGCAGCGCTGGTTTCGAAAATTTACTGCCAGAGATACAAGTCTCAAGAGGAAATAAGGCTCTGGTCTGCCCAATTCGTTAAGTAACGCTGAACTTCGAGATGTTGTTGAAGCAAATCCATCGACAAGTACCCGTAAGTTGTTAGCAGAACTTGGGTATTCCAAAGAAACCGAAAGGTGCGATTTGCATCAACTTGGACAAGCCAATAGACGCTGTAGAGAAGTTTCTCACGACTTAACGCCAGCAACGACCGAAAGGCGAGTTCAGATTTGTGATCAACTGCTTTCCAATTCTTGGGATGAAAGTTTCTTTTAACGGACTGTTACTTGCAATGAAAAGTGGATTTACTTCAATAATCTTAGTACAGACAATCAGTGGATTACTGATGGGTAACTTGCATTGCCAGTTTCCAAGTGAGAAAGGTTGAAAAGGAAGGTTATGCTTTGTGTATGGTCGAATTTTGAAGGTGTTATTCACTTTGGGATGGTTCCTGATGAGCAGACGATTGATGCTAACCTTTACAGTCAACAGTTCGATAGGATGCATGATACTCTATGTCGGCGTTACCCTGAATTGGTGAACAGAGGACTGGCAATTCTGCAACAGGACAACGCCAGACCTCATACTGCAGCTGAAGCTCAAACAGAAATTAGGGAATTCATCCAGCTTATAGCCCGGACCTTGCGCCTTCCTATTATCACTTATTCCGATCGATGGCGCACTTCCTTCGTGGACGGCATTTTACCAGTGTTGAGGAAGTTGAAGCTGCATACCGAGAATTCTTTAATTCCAAAGATGCTACATGGTACTGTCGTGTCATTGAAGATCTTGCAGAAAGATGGTTTATACTTTACTGAATAAAAGTTTTCATTTGTTATTTTATTATTAAATAAAGTTTTTCATAAAAAACGTAATTTTTTATAGGCCATCCTAATAACAATTATTATTTGAAGCTAATGAAATAGTAAATCACAGTTTCAGTAAGTATTTATACTTTACAAAGAAAGGTAGAGTAATTGCAGGTGGCGACAAATAAAGCTAGAACCAGGACAAAACAATGTATTCTGTTGTTACAAACAGAAAAAGTTTTATATATTATAAATATCATTACTTAATTGGGCCACGGAAAATTGATTTGATTAGAATTTTTTAATTCAGCAAACCTTTTTTTTTTGGTTTTAATTTGTAATGATTGTAAATCATTTCAGTAATTATCTCTATACCTATCATAAGTCATACTATTATTAATTAATTACAAACTTATTTTTAATTTGCGTTTCTTAAAAGTAAGTAAAATATGTGTAAGGTAATCTATAGGGCAAATGCACAACAGTCTATATCGTAATTTGAACTTAGTTGCAAGAATGCAAATTCAAGAACAAAACAATCGCTATTATTTATCTTGACTTTACTGACAATAATGTTACTATTACTTAAATTAATTGCTTGCTTACATTACTTACCTTACTTTCCTGGCAATAATTAAAATATTAGAATTTATTTACAAATCTGATATTTAATTACTCGCAAACCTGAAATCTGATCAAAAGAATTGGCCGTCCAGTGGTAGGTACGTTGTGCTATTTGAATTAGATATGCTGGACGAGGTTTAGTATTGCATCATGTGGGGCAGGTGAAAGATTGGAATTACTCAAATTAAAATTAACGAGCTTTGCGCAATGGTGGTTCAGCCCGTTAATGTACTATTGTGGGAAAGAATCACCAATGAAACGAACTTTATTCATAAATAAATAATTGCACAAGTACATTAATAAATCAAATAACACAAAAAAAAACAATGTGAGGGTTAAATATATAACATTAAATCAGGTTAAAGTGTGTACAAAATTATAACATTAAGAGAAAAATAAATAACGAGCAGTTTAACTACACATAAACAAAAAAAGAACCATGTAGTCACACCAAAAATTGTGTCAAATAAATCAGAATAAAGATTGTAATACCATACATGGCCCTCTGAATCCAATCATGCCGGTCTTTAAGTAAACAAGCAAATAAAACAATAAGGAAAATTTCAGTACATATAAAACATAACAACAGTAAAATTCCACAGGTGATAATAAAGTAAATGCAAGGACAAACAAAAAAAAATTGGTGAGAAATTTACACATACACAATACACAATAGTTTAGTTACTAATAAAGTACAAAATACATACGTAAAATTACAATAAATTACATATAAAGAGAAATCAGTTCGCAGGCAAACAATTCTACTTAAACAAACTGACAAAAAAAACTCATTAAAACAAAGCAGTACAAAGGTAAGTTGTGAATAAAACATAACATCCTGACCGATATACAAGTTTGAATGCGCTAGAAAAATACAGCTTCCCTTTCTCAGGGAACCCATTCATATATATAACAATAAAAACAATAAAAATAACATTCGAGGTGTTTAATGGTCATTTGAACCCGGGAGTATGTAAACAATCGGCAATTGCCTTTTGCAATTATAACTCGTTAGCCAGGACCACCTCTACATAAATATAAATATAAACAACAATGCCAATTCACCCAAATGCAAGAGTGAGGGAATCCTGTACTGTCTTTTATTTTAGCTCGCGTGCGAATGAGATACCATTGTTGCAAGGCAATGTTTGATTTTTAATCCGTTACATAGGCATGTAAAATTATTTGCTTCGAGCTTTCATTTATATAAAAATATTTACTTACACTTGAATATATTCACTTTAGTTAAACACTTTACCACCACACGACGAGTTAGGATACGCGATTTAAAACTCGGTGCCGCGACGATTAATTATTGATTAATTTTTGGAAAAACTTACATTAAAACCTACACAAAAAAAAGAAAGAATTAGCGTTTTAGTTTTGCTAAAAGGTACACGATAAAATGTTTATAGATCGAACGGTTTACAACGGGAGTGTCTAATCAAAACAATAGAAGCAACCCGGCTCAATCAAAATATCAACAGCTACTGCCTTTCCCTTCGATCTCAAACTAACTATATCTACCCCAAAAAAAATTATTTCGTGGGAACATTTTTCGCATTCGTAACAGAACGAAAGCTTAATTTTACAAATATGCATTCGTCCGTAACAAACCCTACATTTAATCTCAAATTTCCTAATACCAAACAAAGACGTCTTTGATTGCGGTGCGTACCGACGTAATGAATGATTAAAGTAGTGACATTTTTACATCAAGAATGTGCACATAAGAATTTTCAATGATTCGTTACGCCCTTTCAGTGAAGCAGCCAAATATCAGTTACATACATTCCCACATTTCTTACATAAAATACAAAAATGAAATATTCTGAAAACATCTAATTAGCAAATTGCCGTATTAAGAAGATATTAAAAAACCAATAATTATCTCTTCTATCGTGGTAACAATGGCGATTTGACAAACGTTTATAACAATAATAAAGTTTTGCGGTCCGCTACCTACAATATAGCCAATAAAAAGGAATTGTAGAGCCGTTAGCAATATACAGAAGACCAGGTAATAAGCATTGGCTAATAATAAATCATTTATTAAAAGTTAGATAGTTTTATTGATTAATAACATTCTGAATAAAATACGTATGTATCAGGACAAAAATTACGGTTTTCAATACACAGATCTTTACTATGAACAATATTGAAGAATTAAAGAATGTGTGTGTGCCTGTGCATCTGTGTGTTTGTGCGTGTGCGCGCGCGCGTGTGTGTATATTTTAGTTTTCTTGATAAAAGATGAATACGTGTCTTAGTTGATGACTTCTTTTCAAAAGAAGTTGATATTAAAGCGGGTGTGCCAAAGATACCAGTTATAGCACCTACACTTCATTCAGTCTCCTCATAATGATAATCCACCTTCTATCACATCAAGACATTAAAGCTTAAATGGTAATTTTAATCAGCAAAGACATTAAACATATTCCTGAATGGGAAAGTAAACATCTAGTTACATTTAATGCTAATAAAACTTAGTGTTGCCTTGTGTTGTAACAACCCTTTCTGAATTGTATTAAAATATACCTTAATTTTAGGTCTTTCATTCGTTCAGTTGTAAATATAAGAACATTTTAATTATTTTTGCATTACTGAAATATAAGTATGTGGTAGGCAACTTAATTTGCATATCTTTTAAGGGTTTATAGTGCATATCTTCTTAAGTGTATATATTTCTTAAAGGTTTATATTCCCATACATTATTTTTCTGATCATTTTTTGCGCAACGCGTCATAACTTAACCCTTTGCGCAAATCTTTTGCGCACGACTAGATCATCCTACTTGCTAAGCATCCATTTTTTACTTCCTGATGAACGTTGAAGCAGGAAGCTTTGTTTTGGTTTTTCACCTAAATTTTAGTGTAAAGTGCCATTAATTTGATGGTAAGATATTATTTAACTCGTTATACAAAAAATTAAAAAATTTGCTCTTTTCAGGCACTTTTTTTTACTGTTACTTTTATTTTTAGTTCGATTTACAATTTAATTACATTTTAAGTACGCATTTAATTTTACTGTAGCGTACGATTTCATTTTATGATTGCAATTTTTATTTGAAAATTTCAAAGAATGCATTAAACGAATTATTCCATTTCCTGAAGATAAATTTTTAAGAAGGAAAATTCCAGTTTTGGGTGTGGCTGATAACATAATAGCATTGTGATTGCAATAGATTGCGCAACATTGGATTACGTCATTTTGGTTTACATTCCGCATTATTTTTTATAATACCAGGGATCCTCCAGAAGATTTTGTATATATTGTGCAGGTATTTATTTTTAATGATTATTAGTAAGTCAAGGCTTATAACTAGTTTTAAGATATAATTTATATAACCCTAAATTTTAACTGCTAATAAACATAGTTGTATATTTTTATTGTTTTGCATTTTGATAAGTTTTAGTGTAAAACTCGGTTTAGTTGTTCCGAGATAATTAAAAAAAAATAACTTGGCGTCCGAGATCATTTTATTAGTGTTACATTGCATTTTTATTATTTAGGTTAAGTAAAAACAATCGAGCAGAATTAAGCAAATCAAAATATTGAATCGGCCCACTTGAATTTACCGACTGGGACAAAGGCATTATTTGTGGTGAATGGTTAGTATCTCCAGTTAGTTTAACGATTTGTTTTTGTAGAACTTTTTACTCATATTTCTTTATTCATTTATTATTAAATTTATTACACCATTTACACCACATATTTTATACTGGCACTATATTATAGAGTCCGCCAAAAAATTCGATCATTTCCGGTTAAATAATGAATGACGTCTATTACAAGTTATTTACCTGCAAAGTCAAATCGATGGTTATTATTATTTACATAACATTCTTACTTATAGAAATATGAAAGATGAATTTATATACCTTCCCTTATCGGTAATCCACTTATATTAACCAAAGACTTTGAGGTTTGCGTGAACGTTCATATTTATGTAAGTTAAAAAAGAACTTTCATGAATTAGAATTTAAAAAATCCGTGAATTTGCTGTTACAAAGACTGTTGAAGTCAACACTTTAATAATAAATAATTATACTGAACTGGCTCTTCCCTATTTAGTTTATTTAGAAACACTTTGTTTTGATGACTAATGTACATTATACCAAACCTATATGTAGGTCTGTGTGTTACTGTTTTAAAGTATCTGTCGTGTAGTTCTGATATAATAAATGTGTTACTATCCACAGTGTCCATGTCTTTAAATATAGTATCCAGTAAGTATGATAGAAGTACAAAACGACAATACTAAAAGTCGTCACACTTTGGCACATATGAAAACTGACAAAATCTATGTATTAATCCCATTTTAGATTGTTAGTTCTTTCGCTCTTTTCAAATGTCAAAGAACGCTCCGATAAAGGATCACACTTTTGGTTCCAAACATTTTTCATGTAGTCCAACAGAAGTTTTTCGAGCTGCATATCTTCTAAATGGATGCTTAACTCTAAACACTCCTTTGCATTTTCTGTGACATAATGTTCACACACTATGCATTCATATTGGGAGAAATCTCAGACGTTTTGGAAACAGTGTCACTACGTTTAATACAGCGTTGATGTTGCCAGCGCCCACAACGACGGCACATCACTTAATTCTCATTTCGTTTCTTACCAGTTCCGCACATACGACAACGTGTTAACATATTTTTGATGATAAAATCAAGTATCGTTGTAAAAACATCATGTAAGCATCTGGACAAAGGCTTTCCGCAAACGGAACAAAAGTGTTCAATCGTTGTAATAGAGAAAAATAATTGTACATAATAAATTACCAATACACCGCAATTGTATAAATCACTTCGGTACTGCTCCTTTTTCCAACATATAACGTTAGGTAAGATTTCTCTTTCGGTTGTTGTTAATCTCTCCTAACTAAAATTTTTTTTATTGAAGATAATATTTTATGATGTGCTTAACTGGCTTTACTCATAGGGTCAAGAAAATAGATTGTTTTTGATTTTAAATCTAACACAAGTATCCAGTGGTTACTATTCACATTAACAGGTAACGTGAGAAATGTTATTACATGCAATGTTGATCGGTAAGGAACGTTCTTTAGATCAATATAATAAATGTCCTTTCGCTTCTTTTGATTTATAAAAGACACAGCCGCCGAATCGATCATGTGATCGGTTATCCACAGTTCAAATTCATCGATAGTACAATCACTTTTTAGCTTTAAACTTCTATATTCTTCACTATTTAAAGAGATGATACAATTACCAGAGTTTGTAAAAACACCAATTACAAAGCTAATTGATAAAAAATTTACTTGAATATGGCAAACCATTTTTTAGCAGTGACATACTGGAACTTATCTACGTAGTTAACTTTTCATTGCGACAGTGTATAATAGATTTTTTATTATTTCTATCTTTAGTAGTTACGTTATCTGTATTTTTCTTAACTAATTTGAAGAAATAAGGATTATTAAAATATTTTGCCGTTTGGGGTTTAAGTTGCCTTTTGGACCAAATAATTACTGATTCAGGGTCATCAACATCGTTAGAAAGCTTGTCTGTTATACTTTTTATTTCTATTGGTAGATTTTGTTTAGGTCGAAGATTAACTACAGGTTGGCCTAATACCTTACTCTTTTTAAGAGTGTTGCCGATATTAAGGTTAATACTTTTGCACTCTATTTCAATTTTTTTGTCACACTTACAAACCTTCCCAATCTAAACTTTCTTTTCCCTTCAGCAAATATTTTTTTACGATCCTAAACCATGATTCAACATTATCATTACTGAATCTTGAAATCGAAGTAGAGTCGGTTTTCTTTAAGCGGTGCAAAATAGAAGTCCATATAGGAGGATATGGCATAACGTAGTTTATAAGATACTCATAAAACGGGTAATTGTTGAGCATGTTTTTTTTTGATATCTTGGTTTTGTGTGTCTACAGCATCAATTACGTTAGTGTAAATTTTATAAAAGTGGTTATAAAATGGGTTGCCTGTGGTACTACCATGCACTGGAAAGTCGTCGTCTTCGCCTCCTTTTACTGAGAATTCGCCATCCGAAAAATGTTGAATGAAATCTAACGGTTGACAGTTATGTATTAAATCATTTAATGCATTTTGAAGAAGTTCGTTATTAACAAGGTTTAGCAAAACTATGGCTGTTATGGAAAGAATTTGATAATTCTTTTAAACTGCGACACTGTACTAATACACCTTTAGCATTCATAGTGACCTGTTTAACTGATTTATTCACGCCCATCCTACTGAGTTTGTTTAAAATCATCTTAAGAAAATAGGCATAACATGAATGTATCGTTAGCCCGGATACATATTTATAACACATTTTTAAATAATAAAATAAAGTAATGTCATTAAAAGCTAAGGACAGACTTATCATACGTAACAACACACTTAAAAATTGGCCACTTTCTTTTGAAATCACTCACAACAACATTTTTAAAAGACATTAGAAAACATATTAAAGTTGAAGCATTGTGTTTTGACGATATTAACTCAAATACTGGAAGAACTATGTTTTGAATATTGACAAGTCCGGCATAATAATAGGGATTTTTCGCAGTATCAAATTAGTAGGTCTCACCACAGATCCAGTAGCGTCAAAATATGTAGGCAACGGTTTCTGCCTCTATTCGATGTTTACTGAAGAGGTACACACAGGTTCTGCCATTGGAAAACTGAATGTACTTTTCGTTTTCTTGTTCACTGCGCAGTAAAACATCAATGTATGCATTTTTATGAATGTTGTTCTCAGCTAAAGCTTCAGATTTTATTTTACGATAATTTGAAGCTGAATCAATTTTTTGCCAATTTCCATTGAGAACTAAATCTGAAGCTGCTACTTTTATGTGTTTGGCTCTTAAATGAGATGGCGCTTCATGTTTAAGAAGTTTCTTTAAAAAGAACGTAGTTGGCGTACATGCAGTATATTTCTACACCGGATAAATAACAAACAAACTCAATAATGCTTTGTTAATTAAGTGCTTCATTTTTTCTAAGGAATAAAAAGAAAAATGTTAAGTTTATTAATAACTGTGTTATAACAATCATTTCCCGCCTATACATACAAATTGTGATGTAAAGTTATAGAAGACTATGCAAAGCTTCGATCATGAAACATTTTCAGAATAATTTAAAGGTTATTTCCCGATGATTTACTAAATAAATAAGCAATATCGAAGAGTGGGTATCCGCGTAACAGCAGAGTAAAGTTCATGTAATCTATTAATTTGGTATGGGTTTTTACTTCTTATATCAATATATTTTATGATTTGCATTTTGCAATTCATTGCTCAATAGTTTACTTGGTAAATAAATAACTTTCAAGTGGTGATGTTAGCATTACACAAGTGTAAAGTGCTGTAATGAATTAATTTCTAATGACTTATCGATTCTAAATTACTTTTCATATTAATTGTTTTAAAATTTATTTCTATTTACTTAATAAGTACACAATTATTAAGTGGGGAATCAGAGCATACAAGAGTCAAGTTGTGTAATAAATTCATTGCGCATGACTTATTTATGCTAAACTACTTCAAACATTATTTCATTTTAACATTTGCATTTTGAAATTTAATGCTCAACAATTTATTTAGTAATTAATAATTTATAAACATAACGCAGGGTTGGGATATCTACATGTAATCAATTTCGATGATATTACTCATGAATAGGTAATGGACTTTGCATAAAATGCCTATTTCCATTGATACAATTTGCGAATCAATTGAGTGTTGACATAAATCTCAGACATTTCACCAAAAAGACTAGGATTTGGAAATTCGTATAAGAAATTGAAAATGAATAGTTTTGGAAATAGCTTCATAACTTCATGGCGTACGCACGCACGCACTCACGCAAGAACACATACACACACACACACACCACACCACACACAACACACACACACACGCACGCTCGCACGCACGCACGCTCTCACGCTCGCACGCACGCACCCAAGCACGCACGCACATACACACACAAACAAGTACACGCACGCACACACACACACACACACACACACACACACATACATTCACACACACACCCACATAAATCCAGGCATGATGGCCGATCTTGGCGAAACTTGGCCAAAAGTTGTAGAATGAGCTAATACGTCGATTTAGCAATAGTGAAAAAAAAGTCGATTGCATAACCTTCTATACCTACATATGCCTGTGTAGGTTGGAAGGTAAAAAGGAACTAGTGTTTTATGTTAGTGCTGCTCCTGATTTTTGGACTAATTTTCGCATTTCTTGTGCGGACTTTTGTAATACTTTCAAGATACTTGCTAGTCACATCCGCGCACACAGGTATCCCCAATGAATGAAAAAAATTATCGCTTTAATAAAGTTGTGTGTATATAAAAGTCAAAGAACGCTTGTAAATAAAGGAATATTTGTATATATATATATATATATATATATATATATATATATATATATATATATATATATATATATATATATATAATATATGTTAAACCACATGGAAAACTGATCGAAGCACATGAGTTTTAGTTTAAAGATTTTTCGTTACTGTAGTTGTTTTGTTTCCAGAATTGCCGAGCATTGCCTTTATCGTTGTGAGAAGGAAGGAAAGTTTCTATTCATTATTTTGTGGGAGTGAAGGTAACTACTTTTCTACATTTACTTTTTGCCGGTAATTTTAGTAAACCGTTTAGTTGTATTTATTTAGGCGAACGAGTACGCTTCCCTTTGTGCATAGTTTCGTACAGACGTCCTTCAGGCGGTTAGGATAAATTTTACGAAAGTATATTCACCTGCGGATGACATCATTTCACACTGTACGTTATTTTATTATAAACTAAATGTTGTATACTAAAATTCACACTGCGAACATTCCCCAAAATTTGTGTTTTCGTCGTTATCATTATTCCTATTGATGTTAATTAAAATTTACGCAAGAAAGATATATTTAATGTTTTGGACAATACGCTGACTTCTTATTTTTAGGGTAATATACGAATAGTATTTATTTTACATTCAAGTTACCGAATAGTTTAATTATTTATGAGAATTTTGGATTTATGCAACGAAGCAGCAACAACGTTCAATTATTTTTCATTATGTTAGTATAAGCTTCAACATAACGGTTTGTGAGAGATTTCTATAGTAGACAATTTGCTATTTTTAGTTTTGTTGATATAAGGTCATTCAAAAGAATAACGTTAATTGATAAGAAAAAGTCATGGAGAATTTTCAAAACACGATTATTAGAGATATTCAAATTGTTCTCAATTTTTCGTGTCTTACTTCAAGATCTTCTTCAACTGAATGCAAAACCGCGCCCTCAATTTCTGGTGTTCTTACAGTACGTTGTACTCATTTTAGATGATTGTCTGGTTCAAAGCTTCCATTTCCACCTTCTATCAATGGCTTCCAGTACGTTACCATCAGCAAGCCCATACATGTAATGCACATCTGCAAACCCAGAATTCGTAAAATGGACCACGTTTTTTTAATAATATTATTAATTGTAATGACAAATACGTGACAACTAGACTAGGTACTGAATGAGATTTAAAAAGTTACGTTGTACTGCAAGAAATGCCTTTTGAAGCATAGCATGTGTGTATTACGTTTCAAAAAAGTATCTAGAGTCATACCAAAGTTATAAAAAATTCTTAAAACCCTATAGTTCAAAACGTAAGTCCTTTAGGACATATGTACATATGTACAGGGTGATTCATTTATCATGGGAAATGCGATTTTCTCGAAAACGGTTGGAGGAAAATTCGTTCTGTAAAAAGCATGTTATTTCAGCACTACTCCTCTCGAAGTTAAGGCAGCAATTTACTAAAATACAAAACCGACGCTGGGCGCTGCGACGCTTAGAATTTTTTTTTCCCAGAACCATACCTTTTTTATTGGATATTTTAAAAGGTCGATTTTTTTCTTCTACACATTTTTTTCTATTCCTGACCGTTAGAACATTATAAGCTAGTTTGTATAAATACTTTTTTCTTGACTTTTTACCCAATTTTATAAAATAAGCGTTTTTTGTTGATTCTTTTAACTAAAGTAACTATTGGAAAACAATCTGCAATAAATAACACTCAATCTGGATCATAAATTTATTAATTTTCACTCATAAAAACACACAAAATCGAGCAAAAGTACCTAACTTAAAACCGCGGCGAGGTTAAAACAAAAATCAAAATTAATTAAACCGCCATGTTTTATTATACTTACTCGTTGTTTTTAAAACTTAAAGTAAAATGCCTTTTTACTTCAATTTTTGTCATCCTTTTTACAATCTTACCCAAACACTACGTATTATTCTATCACGTTTCGATATTTACCTAAATAAAAAATAGTAAGCCATGGAATATAAATAGGCATTGTTTGCTTCTGCCAGTTTGTCAGTTTACTTGTTGTTACTATGGTAATAAAATATTTAAATACTTGACTTAAAAATGTTTGCACATAATGAAAAAATTGATATGTTGTTGGTATATGGAGGGGCAGGGAAAAATTGTTTGGCGGCAAGAAGATTATATGCCGAAAGATACCCAGAACGCATTCTTCCAGAGTGCAAAATATTTTCAAGGCTAGAAACTAATTTAAGAAAAAATCCTGAAGCATTTTCATGTATTCTACATAAAATAATTTATTTTTTCCATTTTATGCTGTTTAATCATCATTTGCAGGTAAGAAATCCAAAAGAAAAGCTATTACTACAGATTAAAATATTGCTGGAATTTTAAATTACTTTGAAACAGATCCAGATGCATCAATAGGAGAAGCATCAAGGAATCTAAATTTAAAATATAGCATAATTCAGCGAGTTTTAAAGAGCAATTAAAATCACGCTTACAAATTATGTTACCTACAAAAATTATCTATAAGGGATTTTGATCGTCGAGAGAATTTCATTTGTTAGTTTTTGGTAGCGTTGGATAAGAATCCTAATTTATATTCACACATTTTATGGACCGATGAAAGTCATTTCACAAGCCACGGGCTACTTAATAGGAGGAATACGCACGATTGGTCTGACGAAAACCCTCACAAAATTAAATCCCTTCAAAGGCAAGGCCATTTTGGCATAAATGTGTGGTGCGGTTTAGTAGGTCGTCATTTAGTTGGCCCATATTTTTATGAAGACAGCCTACCAGGGCAAGGGTATTTAGATTTTTTGCAAAATCAGCTTCCGGAGCCGTTAGAAAATGTGCCACTTCAAATTAGAAGAAATATGTGGCTTCAATTAGATGGTGCACCTTGCCATAATTCTGCAATTGTAAAAAAATATAGACACTGAATTTGAGGATAGATGGATAGGAACTAGAGGCCCTTTAAAATTTCCACCAAGATCATCAGATTTAACGCCACTGGATTTTCTTCTTTGGGGAAATCTCAAGCAAGAGGCTTACAAAACAGAATCGAACAACATGGAGCATCTCATACAAAAAATCCAAAACGCATGTAATGGAATAAGCGGCGAGATGATAAAAAGTGTGACAAAAAAAGAAGTACGAAGGCGTTTTGGGATGTGTTTTGAAAATAATGGCGGCTATATAGAACTTCTATTAAAGTAGTTTGATTAATTTTTAATTTAGTTTATTCGATTTTTGCTGCTTATTCGAATTTGTTTTTACGAGTGAAAATTAATAAATTTATGACCCAGATTGAGTGTTATTTATTGCAGATTGTTTTCCAATAATTACTTTATTTAAAAGAATCAATAAAAACGCTTATTTTATAAAATTTGCTAAAAAGTTAAGAAAAAAGTATTTATACAAGCTAGCTCATAACTTTCTAACGGTTAGGGATACAAAAAATGCGTATAAGAAAAAATTCTTAGAATTGATCGGCCTTTTAAAATATCCAATAAAAAAGGTATGGTTCTGGGAAAAAAATTCGAAGCGTCGCGACGCCTAGCGTCGGTTTTATATTTTAGTAAATTTCTGCCTTAACTTCATGAGGGGATGTGCCGAAATAATGTGCTTTTTACAAAATAAGTTTTCCTTCAACCGTTTTGGATAAAATCGCATTTCCCATCATAAATGAATCACCCTGTACATATAAGGCTTTTACTCAAAATAGATTCGAGAATAACCTTCATAAATGATAGTTGGTTATTAAGAAACACCCTATATAATGAAAACCTGATGTGTGTGTGGGTGAGTGTGGATGTGGGTGTGGGTGTGGATGTGGGTGTGGGAGTGGGCGTAAATGTGAGTGTGTAGGTGTGGGTGAATAGGTGTTAGTGTATCGGTGTGAGTGTGCCTGTGCGTATGCATTTGCTTGTGCATGTGCTTGTGGGTAGGCGTGTGCGTGTGCATGAGCGTGTGAGTGAGCATGTGCGTATGCGTATGGGTGTTTATGTGCTTGTGCATGTGCGTGTGCGTGAGCGTGTGCGTGTGCGTGTGCGTGTGCGTGTGCCTGTGCGTGTGCATGTGCGAGTGAGTGTTCGTGTGCGTGTGCGTGTGCAAGTACGTGTGTGTGTTCGTGGGTGTTTACGTGTGGGTGCGCGTATGTGCGTGCATGCGTGAGTGTGTGCGTGCGCGCGTGTGCGCGTGTGAGTGTGAAATTTTAATTCATATATCCATAGTTTCCATGATAAATAAATGATAAAGAATGATTAAGAATCGTCATTTGCATTAGGGTATTTAATTTAAACGTCATATAGTTCAACGATTTGAACAGAAATTAATTATAATTAATAATAATTTAAAAATTGTTAACTGATTTTCAAAATCGTTATAACAGACTTAAAGTTAAATATAAGGAAAGAAAAAACTAAAGTGTAAGTTGTTACGGTAACTTTAATTGGTAACAAAATTTATAAAGCCAAGGCTCGGTGGTTCAGTGCTAGTAGGCATTGGGGTGGGTTAATACAGTTAAATAATTATACATAATATTATATACAGAAATAAAATAAAATAATAATCAGGAAAAATAGACGCCACGTACTTCCAAGATAGTTATATTTGTAATTTACCTTAGTTCGAAGTACGAAAAACTAAATAAATCATAGAAAAATTATGAATAAATAGACACAATGGGGTCACAAAATTATAATCGCCATCAAAAACAGATAAATGGTCTAAATGGTAACATAAATTTGACAAGTAATAGAGATACCCGTAAGGATTGATTAATAAAAAAAAGGAAATAAATATTATTTTAATATAACATTGAATGATTGATCCAAATTACCTTATATTAATCCTCGAGCGACAAAAAAAGGAGGAAAAGTGATCTTAGTTACGTTAATCTTACAAAGTTTTCAGAATTCGGTTTACCCAAGTAAACAAGCGATCAAGTATATCAATAATCTCACCTGAAAATAACTTCTTTCCGGTGTCGTTTCCTTGCGCAAGTAACGTCCGAAATTACAGAAGCTAAATGGAAAAGAAAACAATAGTAATTCGGACCTTAAACAATAGGTTGGCCCTAGAAAATGGATACATTAATTACTTGATTGACAACAAATTCGAATACTGAAGGTACACTAATAAATTAGGTTACAATAGGCAAACACATAGTTAAAGGTAAAGTGGTTTACAATATTGATAAATAATTGAAACTTAAACAAAATTATGAATTTACAAAGAAATCAAATAAGCAAATAGTGACAGTGAAATTTTCACGTATAAATTAAGACTATAAAAGTAAGATAATAATTTATTGAAATAACTAAATTCTAGCTAGGCAAGTTATCTAATATTGAAAGTAAACAATTACTAGGTAAATTCGTGTGAGCAGACAGTAGTTTTCTTTATAAGTCATTAAATTAGAATTTCTTCAGTCGTAAGAAAAATCCAAAATGGCAGCGGTGTTATTTTTCTATTGACGACGCTGGATCAACTCGAAGTGGTAGTGGGTAGGTAATATACGTAGAGGGAGAAAAATAAGCGAAAACGAGAAGAAAAAAAAACGCTACGAAAGAAAATATAACATTAAATGACGGAATGATTCACAAAAATTACTGACCTTGTAAGCTGGTAACCACAAGGGTTAAAATTAGATAAGGAGAAACACAACACTCTTGAACGCTTAAAACCGTAATAATTATCACGTAACTTAAATGACGCGAACTAGCATCAGGTTCGGCACAAAAATTAATTATTCATTGATCGAGAAATCCGGAAAATATCCGTTTTATTTTTAATTAGAAAATCATGTCAATGAATCGCGGTTCAAGTGAAGCAAAACAACATCCAACTCGTTTTTTTTTTGTGTCTATACCCTTGCAACCACGGAAACAGAAAACAAAAAAAAACGAAACTAAAAGCGGAAACAAGGGTTCCAGATTAACGAACGCAATACACCAATGAGAATCAAGTAGACTGCAAACGTACGCTAACCGACAGTAAAGAAAAAAAAATGAAAACAATTTATTCCACAGAATAGCGATCCTAGAAATGTGACCAAATTAATTAAGATAACGTTACAAAGTGACATCTAATAATACCAAATATTGCAATATTTTTAGTACCATCATATCTTGATGGGTGTTTAATGACGGCTTCAAACTAAAAATATAAAAAGCTTCCTTTATATTCAATTCTGTGTTATCATTGGCTATGTCCAAAATTGAAAATTCGTCATGGCAAATTTGACGCCCACTGTCAATTTTATGGTTGAAAATAGCAGAATTCGGTAATAAAACCTTTTTAGGGTTTTTTAATGGTGTATTTTAAATTATACAATCTAAACGCTTTGATAACATTTACAGTTATCTTCGTCAGCAGTAATATCTATTAAAATTGTTAAAGATGTTGAAAACAGTTTTGTCAAAGTTGAAAAATTAATACATATACATCAACCTGCTATTAATACAACAGTTTCAGAAACAGATAAAGCCAACTGTAGAATTAAACTTTAGTAAAGAATAACTTGGAAATTAAGAATTAAATATTGTTAAACTGTCTTAAAGATCACAAATCAGAACACCCTCTAACGGCGAACGCTAACAATGAAAAATGTCAGCCAAAAAAACACATTTAACAGAATTTAATCAAGCTGTGATGTAAGTGTAAATTTGTGAAAAACTTTAATTTGAAAATGATAGAAGCATTCACAAATATAAACATGACACCAAATAAAATAATCCAGTTAAATCTAACAAAGATATATCTTTGTCAATAATTGCAAGTGTTATTAATAATGCAAAGCATAATGCAGAACGTTTTTTGCAATTTTTAATTTTAATCTTAATTCAAACTGCTTATGTTAAATTATAGTGCTGTGGCAATTTAACATATAATTGGTGAAGCATTTAATTCAAGGTCTAGGAAAAACAGCAAAAAACCTAGACGTACCAAAAGTCAAAATTAAAATCAAAATTAATATGTATCATTATGCCTTTTTTTAATAATAGGATGCCAAAACCTATTTAAACGGAGAATTTCTTCTTGTCTATTAAAATTATTAGCGTGTTTATATATCTCAATAGCTTCACGTTGTAAACGAACATAATAATGAATTTGTCTTGACAATATTTCCATATTGTCAAATTGAATGTCATGATTTAGATTATTCAGGGCATTGTCAGCCACAGAAGACTTCTCTGGTTGACCTAATCTACAAAATCTCATATGTTCCTTACGCTTTGTACCAAAGCTACGTTTGGTGGTTCCAATGTATACTTTTCCACATGAACAAGATAACTTGAACACTACGGAAGGCGATATTGGGTTTGAAACATCTTTAGGTGATCTTAAATGTCCTTTAATTTTTCTTGTAGGTTTAAAAAGTCCTAATGCCATGATTAATTAGGATTGTTTTCAATTCTATTTATAACATTAGATATAAAAGAAGAAAAGCAGTACCAACATTAAGAACTGGTTTTTCTTTAAGATTATGTCTAGAAGGTGTAATAACGTTATTAACATCTCTAAGTGAATATCCATTATTTTGTAATGATTTTCTTAAATATTTATATTCATCCTTCAAAAATTCAGGGTCACAAATTCGTTTTGCTCGATTTACTAAAGATTTAATTACACCAATTTTTTGATGTGGATGGTGGTTCTATAATATATGAAGGTATCTATTAGTGTGTGTAGGCTTTCTGTAAACCTTAAAAGATAGTGAATTATTATTTTCCGATATTAATATGTCAAGAAATGGTAAACTTCCATTACTTTCTTTTTCCATGGTAAACTGAATACTAGGATGTATACCATTTATGAAAACCAAAAACTCATGCAGTGCCTTTTATGCAAATCTCCAAATAACAAATGTATCATCTACATGTCTATACCGAACTAAAGGTATTTTAGGTGTATTTTGTACCGCTAAGGTTTCAAATTTTTCCATATAAAAATTAGCTATAGCAGGACTAAGGGGACTACCCATTGCTACACGATTAATCCGTTCATAAAATCTACTATTCCACTGAAAATAAGTTGTAGTAAGACAATGCTGGAAAAGAATGGTTATGTCCTTTGGAAAAAGATGATCAATGTATTCAACAGTTTTTTTAGAGGCACTTTTGTAAAAAGTGAGACAACATCAAAATTAACCATTATATCACCCTGTTCGATTTTGAAACTATGCATTTTTTCAACAAAGTCGGCAGAATTTTTAATGTTTTGCAAGACTATATGTAGGAGAACCAATTGCACTAACAATAGGCCTTAAAGGAATATTAGGTTTATGGATTTTTGGTAAACCATATAGTTTTGGTAAAATAGCTTCAGAGTTAGTTAGTTTATTTTTTCTTCAGGAGTAGATGATAATTTAATCAATTCTTTAGTTTGTAAAAGAAACTCTTTTGTTGGATCTTTTGGTATTTCACGATGTCTCTGGTTCCAACAATTGTTCTAATTTAACGTTATAAACGTTCATATTTAATATAACAGTTGCATTACCTTTATCTGATTTTAATAGTATTATATTTTCATTGTGTTTAATATCAAGTAAATCTCGTCGTTGACGAAATGATAAGTTGCTCTTTGGAGGTTTTGTTTTACGTAATATGTTAACGGTATTATATCTAACTTCATTAGCAGCATCAAAAGGTAATGATTTAATGGAGTATTCGATATTGGAAATTATATCTTCAAAAGGTATTGCTGTTGGTGTTATCGCAAAATGTTCTCCTTTAGAAAACGCTTTAATAGCGTCATCTGAAACAACATTATCAGAAAGGTTTATAACTGTTTTCTTTTATAATCAATAGACGGTCTATTATCTTGTTGTTTGTATAATTAGTTGTTTTTTTTTGACGTTGACATGAGATGTCAAAGTTAGGTGTTGCTAAAGAAGCCGCCGTTTTGCTGTTTTCAACCATAAAATTGTTATTGAGCATCAAATTTCCCATGACGATTTTTCAACTTTGGGCAGAGTCAATTATAAAACAGAATTGAATATAAACGAAGCTTTGCATATTTTTAGTTTGAAGCCGTCATTAAACATCCGGCAAGATATGATGGTACTAAAAATATTGTAACGACATCTGGTATTATTAAACATGTCACTTACATTTCAGTTTGGTTCTTTCCTTATATTTAACTTTAAGTCTGTTGTAACAATTTTGAAAATTACTTTATATTACCGAAACGTTAAAAGTGAATATAGTTTATTTATTTGTTTTAAAATTTTTATGTTATATTAAATATTATAAAAAGAGAAAGATTCAGGTAGGTTTATATAATATTTAATGTTTTCATAATGAAAATCGTATATTTCTATTTTTCAAATGTAAGCAAGTTACACTTTTTTGCATAGTTGGTATGAGGAAATATGAATAAGTTAGAAGTAGCCTTAATAAATATTTAACGAGTATTTGAATATTGTTTGAAATTATATTAATTGGTACTAAATTATAATGAACAAAATTAGCAATATTTGCATTGCAAATATTACAATAGTATAAATGATTCAAGGACATGAGGGTGTTCTAGAAACATTGGGTTTTAGTATGTTATTTTTCCACCTATATCAGTAGCAGACAGGCACTTAACGCCATCTTGGATTTTGTGACGTCACAAGCCTCCGAGCTGTGGAGCACCTCACCTTTCACTTTTTTACATACCCACGTGGGATCGCATCTTTTATCTCTACGGTTTCTTTTTGGAGTGCATTTTCAATCCTTGATTTTCACCCTAATTGGGTCATATTAAGCACCTTTTTTATGGCTTCCTTTCAGAGACCATTCTCAACTCTAATTAGAGTCCTTTTGGATGTGTTAAGAACCTTTTTGTCAGTTCACACCTATGGCTTCTTTTCGGTGGTCATTTTTAACCCCTTGATGGAATTTTGACCCTAATTACTGCCTCTTTGGTAGTTTAGCCCTTGGAAGGTAGCCAAATGCGTGCGCATACAATACGTTAATAAGGGGCCCTAATGCTAACTTGTAAGACGTGTAGGTAGATCTTCAAAACTTGTTCTCGGGTCTTCACCCCCTGTCGCCCCCCCCCCTGGTTGTAAATGGTATGGGGCCCTAACCTTATATATAAGTGGAGAAACTAGCTCTTGGGTCTTGGCCCCTATCGTGCGCCCCCTTGGCGCAATTGTGTGTGGGTTCTAACAAAAAGATAGGTCCAAGCCTTGTAAGACAGGACTTGTATCAAAGTCTGCGCCCGGTCCCCTTTGAGCTAAATTGATTTTTAGCAACATCTAGTTGTGTATAGCCTAGCGAGTGTTTTCTGCAATAGAAGTTGATCATACATATCTCTCTTTTTCTCTCTCTCGTTTGTCCGTCTCTCTCTCTCTCTCTCTCTCTCTCTCTCTCCCTCTCCCTCTCTCTTTCGGCTCTTCCTCACGCACACACACACACACACAAACAAACAAATCAATAAATCAATTACTCAATCAATCTCAAACAAATCATGCTCGATCAAATTAATCAGATCAATCTCAATCAGTCAATCAACCAAAATCAATAAATCATGTCTTACAGTTTGAGGAAACCAGCTTACAGTTCAAAACTGAATACATTAAAGTCTAAATAAAATATTACGTGAAATAATAAATAATTTCTACCCTAATGTAATGGTGCTTTTTATATAGGCAGATTCTCTTTCTAAACAGTCACATCTATATTGCATGTTCAGTTACATACACACGAAATTGTTTTATAGTAAGTAATAATTATTTATATATATATATATATATATATATATATATATATATATATATATATATATATATATATATATATATATATATATATATATATATATATATATATATATATATATATATATATATATATATATATATATATATATATATATAGAACATAGAGTTAAATTAAATTAACATGTTTAAAAAATCAAATTGATATAATGGAATTATATGAGATATGGCAACAGACAGTCTCTGAACATACGTAAATAAATTAAAATAAAAGATTATTGATTTTATATTGAAACCGGTTCCTTTCCTTGAGACTGTTGTGTGGGGAATTTGTAGGGAATAGGGACTTTATTTTCCACATATTTGGGGATTCCTTCCTAGGTTTTGAAGAATTTGGAAAATTGCAATTGACAACGCTGGGGCGGTGGCCGTTGGTATAAGTCAATATTTAGTGTACAATCCATTTCCATACAATATTATTTATCTTTGCTACTTAATTATACGCCCTACATAATATCCCATTTCGAGGTTGTAACAAACGACAGAAGGTCGTAAGATATTCAGCACACTCTTACTAAAGAAGCTTTTCTTTGAGTGTTAATTAACAAAACAATTGTTTAAAATAGCATTAGCTATGTTTACTCCTACTAATAATAAACAAAAATATTTGGTTATACAGTATAAGAGAAAATAAGACATTGGCTTCATTAGTGTAGGCTATTGAATAGATACGCAAACATTTCTCCTTCTCCTTCCGTACTATAAATTTCCGATTACTATTGATGAAAAATGTATTTATATTTTCATTTTCCTTTGGGTCGCCAAACTGAAATGACATGCCCCCAAAATCGAGCACTTGTATATTAACGTTTGTAATGGAAATGTAATCTTCACCATCTTTACTCAATATTTCTCCAGTAAAAGTTATTTGGGAAAAGTAATCATCTGGCAAAGATAACAATTAAAAACTCTCACAAACGATATTACCCTTACTTTCTTCAAGAATCAGTTTTCCAGTGCCACTAAAATCATTTCCGTTAACTATGGCATTTTTAAACTCATAAACAGTTCTGAACTCAATTATGGGACAAAAAACTACAGAATCACTTAATTTTGGGACTAGAAAATACATGAAAAGAATGTAATTATGCAAAGCGATCACATTACCCTACGTCTCTAATCTCTCCTTCAGTATGACCATGTAATTCTACATTAGTAGTTCAAAAGCGTGTGGAGAAAGTGGTACACCCGTCCATGATGTAATCCTCATTGGATCAAGTTTTGGAATGTTAAATTCAGGTATACCTTTAGTGTGAGTATTACATAATTAATTTCACATGTAGGGTTTTTTACCTGCACTGAGAACTTCTAGACCTTTTGGTATAGCCGATTTCAGACATCCACTTATGTCTGGGTCAGATCGGGAGCATGTTTGAAATTTACCTAAGTTAATGCATATTTTAGAAAGCAATTTTGCCACTTTAACCTTATAACCATCGGTAGCACAGCAGAATAGTAATTAAGAAGGTAATCGCGTACTGGCCAATGGACAGATATGGAAGGAATAGCAACGCTAAGAAATTCGATGTTTTCCATTTTCAGTTAAAACTAAACCTTTGCAATTAAAAATTGCTTTATATAGCACAGTTACATAAATATTTATGGCATCTTATTTAGTAGATTCTCACAATTACATTAGTAATTATTATTTCAAGCCACATTGATTATAAGGATGAAAGCAGAAATAACATAGCTTTGTTTTCAAAATTGTAGATAAAGTTTCAAAAATTGTTGACTATGCAAATACGCTTAATCGGGGATACGACGTCACAATTTCAACATAGGGTATCAACATAAAAGTATCAATTAACACCAAACCAACTCCAGTAAAATATTTTTCAGCCTCTTGATCTGCTATTTCACTCGAGAGTATGATGCGTCGGAAGGCATTTGACATTTAAGGCATATTTAAAGCACTAAATTACTTATAGAATGTTTCCAAAATTGTCGGCAGAGAACTACAACCTGGGTAAAGGAAGTATTGATTCAATGTTAGGATACAAGTAGAAGACAGGCACTTGACGCCATCTTGGATTTTGTGACGTCACAAGCTTCAGAGCTGTGGGGCACCTCACCTTTCACTTTTTTACGTGCCCACTTAGGGAGTTCATTTCAACCCTTGAGTTTCACCCTAATTTGGTCGTATTAAGAACCTTTTTTACGGCTTCTTTTCAGAGGCCATTTTCAACCCTTGATGGAATTTTCACCCTAATCAGAGTCCTTTTGGTTGTTTTAAGAACTTTTTTATCAGTTCACACCTATGGTTTCTTTTCGGTGTGTTACACGTCCAAACCGCACTAGGCGTCGTGTAGGCTTACTAATGTAAGCGGGTTGCCAAGCCAGCTAACAGGGAGATGGGCGTGGTCGAAATAATAAGTAAAATGAATGATTAATATGCTCAAACACCTTACACCTACATTCAAACAGCTCAATTCGGGAAAATATGTCTCTAGGCGACACCACAATCGAAACTTTGCTAAAATAATTGTCTTAAGCTGGATGTTAATTAACCCTACTTGATTGTGGAAAGTAGGATTGTGCTTACTCGGTAAACTCCTATACGAAGGTTCTAAAACAAACACTAGTCCAAAACAGTTCAACACAAACTCAAATAAATTTAGTACTACCCAGGTTATTAAAAACTTTTTGAATACACCTCGTATACCAAAACTTCCAAAATAAAATTGATCATTCAAATTCATTCACGTAACCAACAGTTATATTTTCTACTTATTACTGAATAAAATATTTCTTCATCCAACATTCGGTAATTAATTTTTAAAATTCTTAACATGAACGATATCTTTTAAATTTAATTTACTTTTGAATCGTATTTGACATTCGTAAACATTTAAGGTTTCAAAACTCCAACTCTTTGTTATACTTAATGAAATTTAAACTAACAGCTGATCTGTTAATAGTGCATTGCACTATTAAAACAAATATGAAAATTTTGCAATCAACCTGGCAAATATGAACTTTCAGGTTGTTCCTTAAATCTGAAAAATTAAAATATGCAAAGCTTACTTTTAAAATTGTCAAAACAAGATCACCAATTAAGTAAATGTTACAGCTGTGTTTCATACCTGGCTAAATAAACAACAAAGTAAAAAAAAGTATAACGATAAATATATATTGTCCTGCATAAAATAATAAAAACAAATGTTTACATACACAAGGATATTTACATATACCTCAACAACGTGGTTGAAAATCAAAACCACACATCACTACCAATTTCTGCAAAATTCTTAATACTATACAATCCAACACAACATAATTCGAGAACGATTATCTTTTCGCTTCTAAACTAATTAATATTTAATCGCATTACACAAATGAACTAAACCAAAGAGATATTCGTACTTTACTAAATTTTCAAAATACTTAGATATATTCCTTACTTAAAATTGTTCATTAATCCTTGGCTTTTCTTCTTCTTTCGTCCGTAAACCAATTATGTGTAGTCCATTAGTAATCCTTAAATTGCATGAAGCACATTACAAAGGCTCAACAAAACTTATTCCTCTGTGCACTCGCGAATAGTTCACTAGGCGAGGTTATTACTCCCACAAACATGTAATAACGGTAAACCTTTGGTTGCCTCTTACAAAATAATTCTAGCAACCTTTACACCAATTTAGTCCCTTATACAAATAAACTTTCAATGTCATATAACATAACTACATACAGGGTGCGTCAACGCAACCTGACAGGTGGTCATTTTTAACCCATTGATGAAATGTTCACCCTAATTACGGCCTCTTTGGTAGTTTAGCCCCTGGAAGGTAGGCAAAAACGTGCACATACAATTCGCTAATAAGGGGCCCTAATGCTGACTTGTAAGATATGTGCAGATCTTCAAAATTTGTTCTCGGGCCTTCGCCCCCTGTCGCGAGCCCCTGGTTGGAAATGGTATGGGGCCGTAACCTTATATATAAGTGCATAAACTGGCTCTTGGGTCTTGGCCTCTATCGTGGCGCCCTTGATATAATTGTATGTGGGTTCTAACCTAAAGAAAGTTGTAGGCCTTAGCCACCCGTCATACAAATTTGTATTCTAATAACGTGGCTATAGCCTTGTAAGACAGGACTTGTATCAAGGTCTGCGCCCCGGTTCCCTTTGAGTCAAAAACTAATTTTTAGCGCCATTTAGTTGTGTATAGACTAGCGAGTATTTTCTGCAATAGAAGTTGATCTGCACACCTCTCTCTTCCTCTCTCTCGTTTATCCGTTCCACTCTCTCTATGTCTCTCTCTCCCTCCCTCTTTCTCTCTCTCTATCGGCTCTTCCACACACAAACACACACACACACACACACACACACACACACACACACACACAAACAAATCAATCAATCAATTAATCAATCTATCTCAAACAAATCATGCTCGATCAAATCAATCAGATCAATCTCAATCAATCAATCAACTAAAATCAATAAATCATGTCTTACAGTTTGCGGAAACCAGCTTACAGGTCAAAACTGAATACATTGAAGTCTAAATTAAATATTACGTGGAATAATAAATAATTTCTACCCTAATGCAATGGTGCTTTTTATATAGGCAAATTCTCTTCCTAAACAGTCACCACCTATACATTCGGAAAATTATGTCTGATTTATTTGCATGTTCAATTACATTCACACAAAGTTGTTTTATAGAAACGCGTTCATGAACTGTTATAAAAACCTTCTTAAAAGGACTGGAAAGTAATAATTACTTATATATATATATATATATATATATATATATATATATATATATATATATATATATATATATATACATATATAACATAGAGTTAAATTAAATTAACATGTTTTAAAAATATCAAATTGGTATAATGGAAATAAAAGACAAAAGGTTTTAATGGTTTATTATTGTAAGCGAATGAAGAATAACTACAAGTTTAAAGTCCACCAATACGTACCAGCTATTGTAGATCTGATTTTAGGACGCCATGCTATAAGAGTAATAATACATTTAAAAATCTTTATGGACATTTTTGTTAGCAATAGCAAATAAAACATATTAAAAAATAATACGCATACCTTCAGATGTGTTTTCCTTGTTCTAATAATAACTGCGGTGGAGAACGAACTACATATTGAAAATTTTATAAAGCTTACTAAACCGTTTTGCATTTTTACTTATGGATGGTAGATATTAAATTGGCTTTCCCATTATTAAATAATTTTAGACTGTAAAATATACAAACCTAATTATATTACCTTATTGCAACTCGTATTTACCTTTCCCTTTCGCAGACCACTTAGAGCTATGAATTTATATACAAAAATGATGGTTATTAACAACATACATTAAAAAAATTTCACCTATATGAGAAAACTGCTTTTATAGAATGCATTTGTAATTTAACAGACATATAACTTCACTATGATTGGAAAGTCGTGTTAATTAATGTGTTTACAAAGTATTTAAAAAATTTGCTGTTGTAAAAAACATTAAGGTCCAGTATTAGGTGAAATAATAATCATTTTCTTCATCCGCTTCAACTTGAGCGATTAACTAGTAAAAACATCTAATATTCTGATGCTGCTTCATAATACTGTTCACCCGTTAGTCATTGTACTTTAAATACACGCAAAGGCTAATGTCTAATATTTTACTTTACTATTTGTGTTACATATATATGGGATTATCCTTAAAAATTAGTTACGTCCGCCACGTTACCTTGAAATACTACATAGGTTTTCAATTCTCCTTCGCCCCTGAAACTGTACTGCATACATATTTCTTTATCCAACTCCGGATCAGTATCATGTTTTCTAATACACGCAAGACAGCATCTTCAATATAGTAGTGTATACGCCGAAAAAATGGCTTGAGCCTTCTTCTTCTTTAAGCTAGATTTTGCCTCTATACAGCATACAAGCTCTATCTTACCTGAATTACCTCTGTCAAAAAAAGGGTTATAATCAAACTAGGTATACCGGTCTCTTTTAATCTTTGAACTTTTACCGATAAGGGCATGGCATGCTATCACATAAGACGGCTTCACATACAGGTTCTGTCTCGGATGAACTATCGAAAAAGGGCTTTAGATTTATAAACATGCCCCTAGGGAAGATACAAGAGTGTAGTTACGGAAACATGTTGAGTTATGACAGGCACATCTTTGCGATATCATATCTCATATAAGTTAAATTTCGCGACGCGAGGCTTTCGGCGAAGGCTGTTTCGGCGATCCCACTCTAACCCTCCCCGAGCATAACCGATATTGTAAGACCGGTGTAGGGTATCGCAACTAGTTTTCGGGTGTTTACCCCTTGTCGTGATCGCAACCTGTTCGTAGGCCTTTTGTGTATCGTCGTGGTATCCTTGCCGGAAAATTTGAATTTGTATTATAATAATAAGGAGCCCAATGCTAACTTGTAAGATAGGTGTAGGTCTGGGCAACTTGCTCTTGGGATTTGTCCATTGTCGAGGCCCCAATGGCGGAAAATTTAAATTTGTATTTGTATTTTAAGTCTCTGCAGTTTATGGCTGGAAATGTGAATCTGCATTATAGTAAGTGATATAATGCTAACTTGTAAGACAGGTCTAGGCCTTAGCAACTTACCTTCAGGCCCTCGCACCTCGACCAAAGATTTTAATTTGTTTGTGACGCCATCTATGAGTAGAAATCTGAACTTGTATTATAATAACAAGGAGGCCTAATGCTAACTTATAAGATCACACAGGACTTCGCAACTTACTTTTGGGTCTTAGCCCCTGGCCCCTTGGCGGGAAATTTGAATTTGGATTTGTATTTAAGTGTTTACATTCTAATTACTTATTGCGAGAAACTTGAGTTTGTATTCTAATAAGGGACCTATTGCTAGGTTATAAGACAAAACATAGGAAACTGTGTTACGGCCTCGCCCTCCTGTTGTGTCGCTTGTTGAGAAATTTGAATTTGTCTCGTCATCTAATGAACATTTCCTGTAATAAAGGTGGCCCGTCTAGGGTTATATTTCTAGGACTAATGAGGGGCTTTCTTGTGGCACCATCTAGTGGTATATTTTTAAACTATGGACTGTTTTCTGTAATAGAGGGGTTGTTTGTGGTGCAATATAGTGGCGTAAAGGCTAATGAATGTTTTCTGTAATAAAGGTTGATAGTGTTCGTCTCTTTCTCAAACATACAAATCAATTAATCAAATCAAATTAATCCAATCAATTAAATATCAAACTGATTTAAATTAATCATACAAAATCAGCTCTCAATTCAAAAAATAGCAGTATGATTGAACGCACAGAGTGCAAAAGAAAGCCAATCTCACACTTATTGTAGCTACCCATCTAACCGCCTTTTCGCATTAACTGCAGCATTGTTAGTGTAGGTTCAAACTCCGTTAGGAAAAACAAGTTTGTTAACGAAATTGAAGGAAACCTTAGCGTTTGAAATATTATTATTATTATTATATAATAATACGACAATACATCATTTATTTAATCACATCCTTTATCCGTCTTCTTCTTGAACCGTGATTCGTCGCTATCATCATCATGGTTTTGGGACTCGTCCTTCTCCGGTATCTCATCGCTCTTCTTCCTCTTCTGTAAATCATCACCATCACCTTGGATGTGAGATACATTCAGCTCATCCACGTCATCATTTCTATCATCATCTTGAACGGTTATGTAGTAATAGTTTATTAACAAGTCAGTAAAATCTCTAATGTCCGCTGATGTTGGCTCATAAGCAGAATACATTACAATAATGCTCACTTGATGATGGTTACACTTTAAAGAGCGAAACGCGCGAAAAACGAGAATGCTGCTGGACTTGGGTCTTGTGAGCTGACGCACTCGTCAATGTTCGGGTAGAATCGGTTATCTTCGGGGAAGTTTAGAGTAGGGGTCGCCGAAACAGCCTTAGCAGCCGTCTTAGGGAAAAATACCTCAGCCAAAAAAAGGAGTTTGGATTTATAAACATGCACCTAGGGAAGATAGAGTGGTTAGGACAACACTCGCGCGAGCGGGTGTTGACCTAACCACATATTGGCTTTCTTTTGCACTCTGTGCGTTCAATCATACAGCTATTTTTTTAATTGAGAGCTGATTTTGTATGTTTAAGTTAAATCAGTTTGGTATTTAATTGATTTGATTAATTCATTTGTATGTTTGAGAAAGAGACGAGGGAGGGACGAACACAATCAACCTCTATTACAGAAAACATTCATTAGCCTTTACACCACTATATGGCACCACAAACAACCATAATCAGTCCCAGAAATATACCGCTAGGTGGCGCCGTCTCTATTACAGAAAACATTCGCTACTTTAAAAATACACCACTAGGTGGTGCCACAAACAAAACCCTGATTAGTCCTATAAATATAACGCTAAATGGTGCCACCTTTATTACAGAAAATATTCATTAGACCATATACAACTAGATGACGAGACAAATTCAAATTTCTCAACAAGCGCCACGACAGGAGGGCGCAGGCCCTAACACAGTTTCCTGTTTTGGCTTATAAGCTAGCAATAGGTCCCTTATTAGAATACAAGCTAAAATTTCTCGCAATAAGTAATCAGAATGTAAACACTTAAATACAAATCCAAATTCAAGTTACCCGCTAAGGGGCCAAGGCTAAGACCCGAAAGTAAGTTGCGAAGCCCTATGTGTGTCTTATAAGTTAGCATTAGGCCTCCTTATTATTATAATACAAGTTCAGATTTTCCCTCATAGATGGCGTCACAAATTCAAATTATTGGTCGAGGTGCGAGGGCCTGAAAGTAAGTAGCCAAGCCCTACTTCTGTCTTACAAGTTAGCATTATACCCCTTATTATAATAGAGATTTATATTTCCAGCCATAACCTGCAGATACATAAAATACAAATACAAATTCAAGTTTTCCGCCGTTGGGGCCTCGACAATGGGCAAAGCCCAGAGAGCAAGTTGCGCAGCCCTACAGTTGTCTTACAAGTTATCATTAAGCTCCTTATTGTTATAATACACATTCAAATTTTCCGGCAGGGAACGTTTTTTGGCGGGAAATTTGTATGTCAAGGTCAAAAGCTAAAAATAGAAATTGCAATGTTATCATCATATTACAATTCTTAGCAGTCTAAAAATAGAGTGGTCAAGGTGAAAGATTATTGACCTGTTGGGGTATCGTATGACATTTATTAGAAGTATAAAAATAGAATCAATTCATGGAAACAAGAATAATGCTGGTTGTTGTCTATGCTAAAAAGTAGAAAGTCAAATGGTGCTTATATTGACGAAATTGACGAAACTAACAGTAGGTGGGTATTTAACAAGTTTAAACGTGTTGTGATAGATACTCAAGTCAAGTACACATTTTTGTGAAATAAACCACAGCGAGTTTAAACCAAAGCACCTATTGCAAACTTTTAAAAGTGGATATGGCCTCGAGATATCAAAAAAGTATAAAGTGATTAATGTGGCAGTAATTAATACTATGTATGGTGAACGTATAGTGACGGAAACCAATTATTTTAAGAAATATTTTAAAGGAAACACTAACGCTTATCTAGTGTTGGAGCAAAAACAAATTGTGGATAAATTAGTACCATGTCCAAATTACAACTCGTCAACGAATTGCATAAACCTACACGAAGAAATTTTAAACGAAGGCGCACAACAATTACAGGTTTTGATAACCTTTGGCAAGCAGATTTGGCTGAATTTAATACATATGCCAAACAAAATAAGGGCTATAAGTATATATTAGTGGTTATCGACTGTTTTTCGAAATACTTATCGACTAAAGGATTAAAAACGAAAACAGGTCAAGAAGTTACCAAGGCCATGCAAACAATCTTCAAAAAAGGACGGAAACCTACCAATTCGCAGACGGATGCAGGAAAATATTTCTACAATGAGCATTTTACTAAACTAATGCGGCGTTATGGAGTCAATAATTACTCCACCTATAGCACAAAGGAGGCTGCAATTGCGGAACGTGTTATCAAAACCATTAAGTATGCTCTATATAAGTCATTCAGCCTACAAGGTAAATACAAATGAATTGATACAATTGATACCATAACCATGGATTATAACAATCGTAAGCATAGAACTATCGAAATGAAGCCCAAATATGTCGGTAATCATACAAAGCTATAGGATTACACGCACCTAAAAGTATTCGATAGGAATCGATATTCTGTGGGTGACAGTACGAATCAGTAAATTTAAAAGTATTTTCGCCAAAAGGATACACACCCAATTGGTATAGTAAACTATTTAAGATTGTGAAAGTTTACATTACTAACCCCACTACGTATGTGCTGGAAGACATGAAGGGAAAACCTGTACTGGGAGGTTTTTATGAACATGAATTACAGAAAACGAAGTATGCTGAAGTGTATCTAGTAGAAAAAGTGCTTCGCTCTAAGAATAATAAGTTATTCGTAAAGTGGTGGGGATTGGATGAAAGATCATGGATCAATAAGGATGATATTGTTTTATAACATTTAACTTGTAATTTGTGAAATAAATTACTTATGTTAGTTATATAGATGTAGCTCTTAGATGAAATAAAACGCACAAAAAAATAACAGTATTTTATTTTTTAAATATAAATATTACATTTACTTTTAAAAATTCTTTATCTTATGAAGTGAACCTAAAGTACTTCTATAATCACTTAAATTACTGGATGGCCATATCCCCGATTATAGCCCATACCTCCATCCCAAGCAGGAATTTGGATTTGTTTCACCTTTATTGATCCAATAATAAATTGTGTGGTGTTCATCGTTTTCCCACGGTTGAAAGTTATAGTTGATGTTTTGTTCTAATAATATTTCAATCAAAATATCGAGGCACTTGTAGTTAGCATAATATGCCGCTTTCTCAATACATTTAGTTATAATAAATAAAGTGTCTTTGCAAGCAATATTCTCTGGGGTAGATTTAACATTTGTTGAATCATCAACCCATAACAAATTGTATAGATATCTACTTCTATCTACTTCATTAAAAGTTAATTAATTGTAGCCTTTATCGGTACACAATTTCATAAAACTTCTAATGGTATCGTCCAATTTCATTTTTTTATCAAATAATGTCTTAATAATAACTTCATTTGCACACCTTGGGTTTATAGTACACCAGTAAAAACACTCATCAGGAATAACAATATATCGTAGTATGTTCAGTACAAATAAATAGCTTTCGGGGAGGACTTCCCCATCAAAGAACGCCTCAGGTATTTTTTGTAGATTTGATTACTACTGTACCATAGTTCTTCTTCATAACGATAAAATTGTTTTCTGAGGCAGAAGACGAATAAAATGCCATGTAAAGTTAAATCCCCAAGGTCTAGTGTCAGTGAAATTGAAATTTACCAATCGTTTATCATCATAAGGTTTAAGACCTACTTTATTCTGTTTGATTTTAAACACAACATGTCTCTTTGATCTTATCAGATACGGATAACGCCTTATTACGTCACCATCAAACAAAACATGTTTATGATCATTTATCGTGATCTGTTTGACGCTTGCGCCGGTAGAACCCTTTGATTTTTTTACAACTCTTTCATCAACCATGTAAGCATACATTTTCGCACGAAGTCCTACAAATTCCAACATAATTGTGCCATGATTTTCATCTTTTATTAAGCCAGGTACTTTTTTATTTACTAATGGAGTTCCAAAGATATTGTTGGGACTATAATGATATATCGAATTTATCAATGTCCTCTTTAATGCATTCATAGACATCGGGAACTAAAAAGGCGTATATGAGGCTCTTCGTATCCATGTACAAGAGCTTAGCGTTATTATGACACTTGGGTAGCGTGTAACCGGAATAAATTCATTTTGAGATTGCTGGCGCATGGTGGTATTTAAATCGATATATTTTTTTAACCGCGGGGACTGTTTAAAACGTAATATACGGTGTACTTTTACCAACTTTAATCCATATTTTAAATATACTTTCAAATTTCTGTAATAAATTACATAATTATGTTTAGGATTCAAGGTAAGCTGTGACTCTCATGTAATTCTATGGGATAGTTTAAATCACACTCGCCTATACAGTCAACTTTCGAATCATCGGGATGGTTTACTCAATCTAAAGTTTCAAAATTATCAACAAAAGAAAAATCGCCAAATTGTAGAAATTCTGACATGGTGGCTTTATATAAATTACTTACGTCGTAGTACATTAAATATACACTTTTGGAAGTGGAATCAAATATTACCCTCATGTACTTATTGTTAGCTTTAGCATATCGATAGAATATTGAGCCACACCACCTCTAACTTCTTTCTCAATAAACATTAGCATATCAATTTCAGTAAATAGTTCCAACTCTACTTGTGTAATTTTAAGCATAGAATCGAATACCAAACCGGGGACTGTATAATAGTGCATAGGGTCAAGTTTGTAAGCACTTAAACAAGTTTGTCGAAAGTTTTCGAAAATATTTGCTAACAGTAGAACGTCCGTTTTTAGATACAAATCCGAATAATTCTCTAACGAATTAATATTAAATTTGTTCCAAACATTAACTGCATGTGAAAAACTCGTATCATTGATTCCCTCATTAGTGAGATGACTAAAAACGCTTCCTTGGGAGGGAGCCTGGCCTCGATTAATTTATCCCAAGTATCGAGTTATTCATAAGGAAACACACCTTTGCGAACTAGTAGCGAAAATTCTTCGGCATTGTTACAATCAGCGTGGGTAATCATTTGTTTACTATTTTCCAAATAGTCCGACAACTTTTCAATACTACTACTCATAAATCTGAAAGAGTCAATAAATCTAAACCTAATTTTAGTGCTTTGTATTACTTTAGTGAAAGAAATATATCTTTCTTTGTTTATGGGTAGCAGTGAAATCGCACCGGGAACAGTCTCTAATGAGGAAATGAGATTCATAACCTGACAAATTATAAAACACGGCTGGTAGAATGTGGGTGTCTGTATAGTTTAGGTTAAAATTCTGATGCGATGCTCCCTGAAATGCACCAGTAAAATGGTTATGATCCCTAACTTTTATATAATAATCAGTAAATTGTTTTTCGGCAAATGTGGCAAATCGTGACGCTTTCAAAGTGCTCAACCTGATTCGGAGTTAAAGTATCCATAGGAATTATTTTATTGATTACTTCGGTATCCAATGTGCAATACTTTGAAGGTATTTAACAAACCATTGAACGCAATCGTTTCCACTGTAAAGTCTAAATCGTGATAAAGAATTATTGTATGAACACTTCAAGTAGTAAGAAATGCTGGAGGGTATACGTTTGGAGTGAAATGTAGTATTATTATTATCGATGTCAGTTAAATTTCTACACTTTTCCAAAATACTTTGGGATGTGAAATTTTGGAACTGCAGAAACTTTCTGCTTCAGCAGGTAGCTTGACAGAGCATCGATTAAGCTGATGACAGTGAGTGATGTGTTTTTGTAGAAAGTGATCTGAAGAAAAATGCTTCAAACATCGATAACAAATGAATTTCTTGTGCTCCTTATTCGATAGTTGTTTAGGAAAAAGTGCAGACATATTTTTAATCCACGTGAAATAATAAACTATCATTTTTGTATTAATATCACCCGCAGCTTGATAATTAGCAGAAAGTACTAAAAGATTTACAGGTTCCTTCACACTATTTTGATTTTCACTTAATAAAAATGGTAATATAACGTTCCCCTGAATGCAAAACAAATTAATGGAGAGGTTGTTTAACTGTTAAAATCTAGTTTAATAAGGAAGGGAATTGAATCATAATTCAAAAGATCCATAAAATGAGGATAACTGTAAGCTCTATCTGAATGATGTTGCACGGGTATAATGCCGAAACAACGGCCCACAGGAAGCAATACGCAACACTATTTTTAACATTAACGACGGCATGCTCTACTGCTATGAAGTAAGGAACTTTAACGTAAGTCTAAATGGGACATAGCTATTAATATCCACCTTCAAATGTAAAAACTTCATGTAATGCCCAACAGGAATCCCTTTCAGAAAACTCCTCTAATTTTTTGTAATGTATAATAAACATTTTCATTATACCACTCACGTAAATTTGTCGCAATATCGATGGCATAATTTTCATTGCAAAAGTCTTCAACTTGATAACATCATTTTGAGGATGCATAAAATTTCAGACTAAAAGTACATTTACCTTTCACATCGTTTGCTTTAGCATTACTTTAACCTTTCGTGCAAAACTATTGTATGCATTTTGTAAAAAGATAAGAGGGTCCTTGATGTTTGCTATGTTGACTATTATTCCTGTAAGTAACCTACCATTAAAACACGAATCTACAGGGTTCCAACATAATTTGAGTGTATGATTTTTAGCGACATTTACAATTCCACTACCTGTTTTCTCTGAAGTGTTCTTTAACTGTTTAAGTCTTACAAGATAGCACTTTACCAGTAATAATTTACTTTCGAGTTTAAGCAAATTCTCACTTGCCTCTAAATAAATTTTATCTTGAATTATATCTTGCAATACATTAACATTAGAAATGCTTACCGAAGAACTGGGTAAGGCAAATCGGGAGTTAGAATGTGTGCGTGGTAACATTAAAAATACGGAAAATATTTTGCGTACGTTGGAGGGGATTCATGTGTGATGGGTGTGTTATCTGTATGTAAGTTAGTAATTAGGTTTTCTTTTTATTAGCAGTAATTTTTTTAAAATGTAGTTTATTTTTTGTCGGTAGAAATTTATGATGTAATAATAATAGTTTTGGTTAGATATGTATATATGTACATATAATAAATTAATGTATAATTATTTTTATTCTATATCATTTATTTATCATAAAACATCCCTGAGTGTTAATACTAGTTAATAAAATGGAAGTATAGAAACACTCACCACCACCACCACTACTGCAGCCACCTTTACTCCAATATGGAGGGAAAAACTTGGAAATAATCAGACCAAGGGGTTCAGCACCATAACCACCCATAACTCAAGACTTTACCCTCCAATCGCAGGGTCACAGAAACCTGCATGAATTTGAAATCAAAAGTGTTAGGTGGATGCAGGACATTTTGTGAACATACACAGACTCTGAAAATTCTGAAGTGTCAAAGTGGAAAGTTTAACCAGTGAGTTGTCTGAAGCTAACAAAAATGTGGAAACTGTTCGACAGAAGTAGTTTTCTTATTGTTTAAAGTAGTGTTTAGTTTTAGTATTGGTAGGGTAGGGAACTTAAATGTAATTATAATTTTTTTTACATATTATACATTTACGTATTATAATAAATAAATAAATGAGTGTATAATTTTTTTTTTTTTTGGCTTCGACTTCTAGGGTCATTGGCCAAAACTCGTGAATTAGTATATATATATATATATATATATATATATATATATATATATATATATATATATATATAATCAAGGTTGTTAATCGTGGCTGATTAAGTTAAAAAACAATCAGAAAAATTTAGTGGGTAGCAGCCAAGGTTGTCGGGCTAGTGGATTTTACCATTTTGTTTAGTGTAAAAGAGTTATCATGAATCACTCTATTTGGTATTAAACTTCAGAATGTCCCACATAGAAGTAAGAGTCCTATGTAATAATAGACATTCAAATATTTTTAAATAATCCTATTCGTAACACTGTTACACTTACCACACAATCACATTCAACATATTAATCTACTTATACATTGATTTCATAACCATTTTCTTTGTTTTCCCCATAACTATGACAATGATTTTTTGTCAAAGTCCAAAAATTGATTTTGACATATAATTTAAATTTAAATTGAAATATCTTCTTTCAATGCTGCTTCATTGTTTTTAACTGTATCCACGATCGTAAGTTACTATCTTAAATAATTTATATGTATTATTAACGCATAACATCTTGTAGATTGGTTGACAAAGGTAATAAATTTACCGATAGCTTCCCTTTGAACAAAGGATCATTTCTTTATTTTAAACTAGCCCACAACCTTGGCTGCTACCCACTAAATTTTCTGATTTATATATATATATATATATATATATATATATATATATATATATATATATATATATATATATATATCTTAGGTGTCTGTTGCTTATACGGTTAAGTTTCTAAGTAAAGTTTTGTGTTTTTAAGAAATTAAATAGTTGTCTCAATTTTGTTTGATCTGAAAATGCATCTTTGTGGAATGGGTATGTTATTTTGTTATTGTGCCTTTCATTATTCCATTTGCGTCCGACAGCTGGGTGTAGATTTCGGGTGATGTCGTTTATTGCTATATTAAACAGTGCTGCTGATGAGCCTTGGGTATGCCGTTTTCAAGGATGTGCTCGAGTGAAATGTGGTTCCTATTCTTACTTGGAACTGTCTATTGCTTGTGAAATTTTTATGAAAAACGCCATGTTTCCTTTGATTCCCCATTCATTTATCTTTTTTAGTACCGCATATCGCCGTACCGTGTCATATGCTTTCTCTAAATCAAAGAAAATTGCAGTAAGATGTTCTCTTTTGGTAAAGCTTTGTTGTATGTTTCGTGTCAGCATCACTAGGTTATTATATTGGTTGACATATTTTTTCTGGATCCTGTTTGGTGTTCTAGTAGCCAGTTGTTCTTCTCAATGAGTTCCACTAGTCTGTTATTAATAATTTTTTCAAGGAGTTTTCCTAGGCAGCATAATAAGGATATTGGCCGATAACTTTCCGGATTTAAAGGGTCTTTGTTTTGCTTTTGAATTGGGATTATTATGGCGAGTTTCAGATATTAGTATTGTTTTCCTTCCATACTGGTTGTAGATAAATAATAGATCTTCAAGGCTCTTGTTAGGAAGATTTTGGATAAATTTGTTAGGTATTCTATCGACACCAGGAGCTGTGTTTTTTAAATTTTGGATCTCCTGTTTTAACTCTTCCATGGTAATATCGGCGTTATAGGATTCGTTGTCATGTTGATCGAAGTTTCACTTTTTGTGGCTGCAAATATTTGACTATAGCTTTGTGTACTGCTTATTTTTTCATAATGGCAAGCAAAGTTTTCCGCTATTTCAAGTGGATCTGCTATGACGTTATTATTGACTTGCAATTTTGGTTGAGATGAGTAGTTATTTTTTCCAGAAATGGCACGAATTTTGTTCCAGATCGTTTTAGGTGGTGTGTCAGGTTTTAGTTCTGATACGTACTTTTGCCAGGATTGTTTTTGGGCAATTCTGATTAGTCGTCTGGCTATGGCTCTGTGTTTTTTAAAAGAAATTAAGTTTTGTGTTGTTGGATATGTTTGGAATGTTTTCAGTGTCATTCTCCTGCTTTTTATTGCTTCAGCAATTTCTCTGTTCCACCAAGGGACTCGCGTTCTGTTAACCTGTGTATGTTGTGTGGGTATCGTGAGTTTTGCAGCATCTGTGATGTTTTTGTTAAAGCTTTCTACTAGTTCGTTAACATCTGTTTGTCTGTGGATGGGTGTAATTTCTTTTCTAAATGTGTCCCACTTGGCGTGTTTTAAAGCCCATGTAAAGGGTCGCTGAATTGCGGGGTTATTACAGGGTAAGCTTGTTAGGATGGGAAAATGATGACTGCCATGTAAGTCTTCTATTGGATTCCATGTGAAGGAAGGTGCAATACGTGCGGCACATAAGCTTAAATCTATAGCCGTGAACTCGTTAGAATTTGCATTGAAAAACGTTGGTCTGGTGTCGTTAAGTAAAAATAGTTCTTTTTGGTCTACAAGGTTTTCTATTTCTCGCCCTTTGAGGTCACGCTTGCTTGAACCCCATAGTGGGCTGTGCGAGTTAAAATCCCCCAAGATTAGGAACGGTTCAGAGAGTTGTGATATAATGTCGTTGAGCTGACGGATTGCCCAATTTTGGTGTGGGAGGTAGATGTTGCATACTGTTAGTTGAATGGGGTAGCTGATACGCACCGCAATAACTTGTAGGCCAGTTTTGATTTTTAGATGAGTAAAAATGTGATCTTGCTTTACGAGAATTGCAACTCCTCCTTGTGCCCGTTTTACGTTAACCACGTCTTTTCGGAGACATAGATACTGAGGTAGGTTAAATGTATGGGTGTCTCTAAGATGTGTCTCTTGTAGACAGATTACTGATGGAGTGTACGTCTTAATTAATAATCGTAATTCACTTAAACTTTTATTACATCCGTTACTGTTCTATTGGATTATATTAGCCATTGGAATAATTTGTTTGTTTTAAACGAGGCGTACACAAATAAATAAATAAATAAATAAATAAATAAGTACATAAATAAATATATCATTTAAAATGGACAAACAAAAATGTGTAAATAAATATGTGGACAAACAGTTAGTATCATAGGTTTCAAATATCACAGTTATGAAATATCACAACTTTATTAGCTTTTTGCTTTCGCGAGAGGGGTCTTCCCCTCTTTTTCTTTTCCTTTTGTTTTGCGTCTGTCAGAGCTTCCTCATCGACTGACAAAACGCTTGAGTCATTTGAGATCGTTCTGCTGAGGCTTGGTTTTCGCTTAGCTCCTCGAGACTCGTCTTCCATTTGTTCGTTTCCCTGTATTGCGCCCGGTTGTGGTTTATTTTGTGGCTCAACAAACACGGAAAATGGGTTATTTATTGTTCTTATTTCGTCTTTGATGATTTTTTTAATTTCAGACAGAAGTACCGTTTGATGTGTACTGTCTGTTGTGGTTGGCGGTTTGAGCAAAGCTGGTGTTAAGGAAGCTATTTCTTCTTTGATTATTTTCCTTATTTCTGGTATAAGTGTTAGCGGTGAAGATGTTGCGTTTGCTGATGCTACTTGGGCAAAGGTTGATGCACTTGTTACGGCAGATTTTTGCATCCGTTTTGGCTCTTGGTATGGTATTTTATTAATTGTCATTATTTCTTGGACGTTGTACTCTTCTTTATACGTGAAACAACCTTTCCAATTTGATGAGTGCTATCCCTTGCAATTTGGGCAGCATTTTGGCTCTTTACATGGTGTTTCCTCGTGGGGAGCTTGACCACAGGTACAGAGTTTGGTGTTTTTGCAATATGTTGCTGCGTGTCCATACTTTTGAGAATTGCAGCATCTTCGAGGTGTGGGTATGTAGGGTTTCACTTGCAATGGATATAAAGCAGCTTTTATTGATTTTGGTAATTTGTCTCTCTCGAAAGTCAGGATGTGGGTTGGTGTGTCAACCCATTCTTCCCCTCGTTTAACTTTTATTCTACGAACATCTATGACATGTTCGTGATGTAAGCCTTCCTTAATTTCTTCTAAAGTGCTGTTTAAGAAGTCCGGACAGTATATAACACCTCTCCGATGGTTGAGTGTCGGGTGGGATGTTACTTCTATCTCCATATCTGCCATTCTGCTTAATTTACATAATCTGTTTGATTGTGCCTTAGTTGCTGTTTCAATTAATAATAAATCTTTAACTTTTTTGACACTTTTAACCTCTCCTATTAATCCAAATAAGGTTTTATGTATTAGGAAAGGACTTACTTTCGTAAATTCGCCTTCCTTTCTTTTAATTAACAGGAACCGGGGACATGAGTCCTCCTTTTCCTGTCTGATCTTAGTGGAAATAAGTGTTCCGTTTTATTTCTTATGAAATATCTTTATTACATATATAAAGAAAGAAACAGAAAACGAGTGTGAAACTTTTTAACAATTGTTTTATTTAAAGGTTAAAAAGTGAAAACAAATAAGTTAAGGAAATTGAAAATTATTATTAATTTGGTTAAATACATACATAAAAAGTTTACCTAGTAAAGTAGGTTCAAATCCTACTAGAGGTAAACTTTTTATTTATGTATTTAATAAAATTAATAATAATTTTCAATTACATATTTACTTTTGGACTTATTCATTCATAACAAAACTTATAATAATTAAGGAAATAATTAAATCCTTAAGTAAGTGTTGAATACAAAATGTTAATTTAAAATAATTTTATAATTATATGAAATGATAACTTAAAAATATACTAAGAAGATTATTGTAAAATATCATGCATATAAAGAAAGTGAGAAAATATAGTACAGTTAAAAGTGAAAAAAAGCTTGCGTTAAATAAAAGTTAAAACAGTTCCCAAAAGCGTGTAAATCTGAAAACTTTACGCCATGTATTTATACAATAGAAGTGACAATTGCAATCATACATTTGCAAATCCCGTTTCAAAATTGTAATGTGCATTGGTGACTAAGATAAATATAGAATGTTCGCATTCACTCCTGCACACAATGCTTTCAAAGCAAAATAACTGCGTTCATTATCCTACAATTCTTGAAGCAGTAATATTCACGCTCCATCGAAAATTGTAAATTGGGAATCATAATCAAACTAAATTAAAAAACAAGTCATTTTTTAAGTGCTGCTTGTTGTTTCAAAATTGAATTAGTTAATTTAAGAAGCATTTTGATACATGTATACATGAAATGGATAAATTGCATGCCTGTGTTCCTTCTGAGCTTACGTAAGTACAAAAAGTTGTCTTCTAAGTGATCTTTGTTGCTTCAAAATGGAATTGGTTAATTTTTTTATGAAAATTAGGTGCAAATTTTAAATTTCCAGAAGCGCATCTTTTGTAGGACTTCATTTATGCCCTCCCCCGCAACCCCTCCTATACCCTGAGAAAGCGGACTTCCACATCGAGTCGTCTTTTATCTTTCCATAGATATGCACATATACCTTTACTTACATCACACCTTGAAGCATACATCACTTTTATAGTTCAAGTGCACGTCTATTGTTTACACAGCAATAATTGGAATTACACATTCCATTCTACAATACTTGTATTTCAAGTGATATTACAAAATCATACTGATAATACTATATGAGCAATGCATTTTACAATTGCAAGCTTTTTACTCATTACGAGTACAATCCATTTAAAATGGGTTGTAATTGCATTTATAAATGTAAAACGTCCAAAGATACATCTAGGAGTTAGTACTACTTTAATTCATAAAAAATCGTTAGAATTTTTTTTAGAAAAAAAAACATATTAAAATGCTTTAAAATACATTAAACATTTATTATATTACATCACATTTCCTATTGATACTCAATTAATTTGGAAAATATTAAAAATGTAAAGATACGTTTTATATCGAATTGGGATGTATCATATTTCACAGTTAAGGAAGGATTTGTTTAATAAAAAAATCCTTAGAATTTTTTAGATGAACAACATATTACAAATATTTCCGAAATAAATAAACGATTGTATTTTATATCAGTATTTGTCTTAAAAATTCATTGATTTTGTACAGTATTAAAATGTGAGTATAAATTTATGCAAAATATCACGAGAGTGTTGTTAGTTGCATAACACTTCAGGGTTAAAACTTTATTATTATGCTCTTCTTATCTTATGCATTCTACCGTTTCCATCATTACACTTAACAGCTTTTTCTAATGCTACAATTTTATTCGTACCTAATTATTCGGTATTGCATATCATTGTCTAACGTTTCTTTCATTTAAAGTTAAATACAAAATTTCACTTCATCACCTTATGTATGGTGCATTTTAAAATTAGTTTTTCCTAACATCACAATTTTTATTATTTATTACGTATAAATACAATAACTGATTTAAACACTACAACATATTAATACCAAATATGTTTAAATGTTTTTCTATTTTCAAACTCAAAGCTGCCTCATTCTCTTATTTATTTCATACAGCCCTAAATCTACATTTAATTCTTTAATTTTTCGTATCAACATCTCCAACCTCTTCTTTCGCTCAACAATAGTTAATACTTGTTCTTTTCTTACGCTTCTTATCCTCCATACTACTATTTTCGTCGTTTCTGTAAATACTTAATCGTACGCACCCATGGATGACTTTTATTATAAATCCGTATCCTTCAAAACCGCTAACCTTGGACAGAAATTTCTTCTTTCTATGAACTTATTCTATTTTTATACTTCTAAGAAATGTCATACGATACCCCTACAGGTCAATAATCTTTGACCTTGACCACTATATTTTTAGACTTTTAAGAATTGTAATACGATGATGACAGTGCAATTTCTATTTCTAGCTTTTGACCTTGACATAAAAAAAAAAAAAAAAAAAAAAAAAAAAAAAAAAAAAAAAAAAAAAAAAAAAAAAAAAAAAAAAAAAAAAAAAAAAAAAAAAAAAAAAAAAAAAAAAAAAAAAAAAAAAAAAAAAAAAAAAAAAAAAAAAAAAAAAAAAAAAAAAAAAAAAAAAAAAAAAAAAAAAAAAAAAAAAAAAAAAAAAAAAAAAAAAAAAAAAAAAAAAAAAAAAAAAAAAAAAAAAAAAAAAAAAAAAAAAAAAAAAAAAAAAAAAAAAAAAAAAAAAAAAAAAAAAAAAAAAAAAAAAAAAAAAAAAAAAAAAAAAAAAAAAAAAAAAAAAAAAAAAAAAAAAAAAAAAAAAAAAAAAAAAAAAAAAAAAAAAAAAAAAAAAAAAAAAAAAAAAAAAAAAAAAAAAAAAAAAAAAAAAAAAAAAAAAAAAAAAAAAAAAAAAAAAAAAAAAAAAAAAAAAAAAAAAAAAAAAAAAAAAAAAAAAAAAAAAAAAAAAAAAAAAAAAAAAAAAAAAAAAAAAAAAAAAAAAAAAAAAAAAAAAAAAAAAAAAAAAAAAAAAAAAAAAAAAAAAAAAAAAAAAAAAAAAAAAAAAAAAAAAAAAAAAAAAAAAAAAAAAAAAAAAAAAAAAAAAAAAAAAAAAAAAAAAAAAAAAAAAAAAAAAAAAAAAAAAAAAAAAAAAAAAAAAAAAAAAAAAAAAAAAAAAAAAAAAAAAAAAAAAAAAAAAAAAAAAAAAAAAAAAAAAAAAAAAAAAAAAAAAAAAAAAAAAAAAAAAAAAAAAAAAAAAAAAAAAAAAAAAAAAAAAAAAAAAAAAAAAAAAAAAAAAAAAAAAAAAAAAAAAAAAAAAAAAAAAAAAAAAAAAAAAAAAAAAAAAAAAAAAAAAAAAAAAAAAAAAAAAAAAAAAAAAAAAGGGGGGGGGGGGGGGGGGGGGGGGGGGGGGGGGGGGGGGGGGGGGGGGGGGGGGGGGGGGGGGGGGGGGGGGGGGGGGGGGGGGGGGGGGGGGGGGGGGGGGGGGGGGGGGGGGGGGGGGGGGGGGGGGGGGGGGGGGGGGGGGGGGGGGGGGGGGGGGGGGGGGGGGGGGGGGGGGGGGGGGGGGGGGGGGGGGGGGGGGGGGGGGGGGGGGGGGGGGGGGGGGGGGGGGGGGGGGGGGGGGGGGGGGGGGGGGGGGGGGGGGGGGGGGGGGGGGGGGGGGGGGGGGGGGGGGGGGGGGGGGGGGGGGGGGGGGGGGGGGGGGGGGGGGGGGGGGGGGGGGGGGGGGGGGGGGGGGGGGGGGGGGGGGGGGGGGGGGGGGGGGGGGGGGGGGGGGGGGGGGGGGGGGGGGGGGTTCCCCAGATCACTTTGGATATTAATAATTAAAGTTAAATATGCAATAATTTCTAGAACATGTCAGCCCCTTTGCTTACAATAATTAAAATTGTTTATTTTAATTTGCCTCCAACTAGCTTAATCGTGTCCGTTTCAACAAGGCGGGGGTGGTTCCTGAATACGAAGTGTTTAGGCTTAAACACTGTTCACCTTGAATAATTAGAGTAAAATTGTTTAAACGTATCTTCTCTTATAACGGTTGTAAAACTAAATAACCTATTACTAAAGATATCTCAACTTAGAGTAAATTAAAATCCTAATGAACTGGGGCTCCGGTGCCTGGATTTTCTGGACCTAGGTCCCTGTCACTCCGTCCTGGTACGTTTCTGTAGACACATAAGTTAATGTTATTTGACTGGTAGCCGGGTTATGAACGAAGTAGGACGAAATTAGACCATTTAAAATTATTTAGGAAAATTCTATTACTGTCCCGACTAACGGAGACTGAAATAGGGCGCCAGTAGAACACGTTATCGTTCTTGCATAAAGTATTAAGGCCATGGCCGGCATGTGTTCACATGTAGGTCATGGAAGAAAATCGATATTACTAGCGTCGCCGCGCAGGTCGTATCACGTTGCATGACTTCGATGTTTAGCATCAAGGTAAACGTTGCTTTGAATGTATTACTCTACAGGATTTATTGTACGAGTTTTTAATTACTAATTAGTCTTGCGGGATTATTTTATTTACCACTATTAGTTATGAATACTCTCAACAATTAGAATTAATTTACTTAGTAGCGTATTTATTTTATTCGGTTAAAAGATACTATTATCTCTATGATACGATGGTGAATGCACCGCGTTTCTTAATTTAAGCACGTCTTAATTTTATTACGTTCAAGGCAGGAAGGTTACGAAGATTCTTCTGCTTTCGTTTAATTGTTATAGTTTGGATTTAATATCAATTGAGAGTTTCGTTCAATTTAACCAAACGTACGTTGTATTATTCCCTATGTTGAATATTTTATGCGTCTAGCTGTTAATCCAAAAATTTTACCTATTCGTACACAAGTTAGTTTTAATAATTGCAGGAAGTAAAAGTAAGGGTTTTGTGATTTGAAGGTTTTATTTTACTAACTTGAGTGTCTACTTACATGCGATTCTAACCGGGTAAACTCATAACCATAATTTAAAAATTAATTTAATGTAATTTTATTAGATATACTCTATAAATAATTAAGTTTACCATCGAGCTAGGATTCAAGCGCTACTACCTGTACTTGCTAGAGTACCGCGCATAACCAACTGCGCCACCAAGGTTCAACTTATCGCAGTGTAAATTGTTGTCTTTATGTATGTAACTGATGTAAATCAAATATAATGATTATCATATATGGATATACTATATATATAATAATTAAAGGTTGGTTATACTCCCACTTATTTTTCTGCTCAATATGTTCGCGCAATGCGTCATCGTTGACTTAATTCTTTGCGCAAATCTTTTCGCGTCACTGACTAATCGTCTGAGTATTCTAGGCGTCCACTTTTAGTACTTAATAACTTATGTTGAGTGAGAAGTGCCATTGATTTGACTGGTAAGATAATTTAACTCGTAATACTTAACATTAAAACATTTGCTCTTTTCAGGCAGTTTCTTTCTCTTTTATTTTTACTTTGATTTACACTTTAATTACATTTTAAGTACGCATTTAATTTTACTGTTGCGTACGTTTATATTTTATGATTGCTATTTTATTGGAAAATTTCAAGAAAATGTATTAAACGGATTATTCAATTTCAAGAAGACAAATTTATAAGAAATAAAATTTCAGTTTGGGTGTGGTTGACAACAGCAATAATTGGAATTACATTCCATTCTACAATACTTGTATTTCAAGTGATATTACAAAATCATACTGATAATACTATATGAGCAATGCATTTTACAATTGCAAGCTTTTTACTCATTAAGTACAATCCATTTAAAATGGGTTGTAATTGCATTTATAAATGTAAAACGTCCAAAGATACATCTAGGAGTTAGTACTACTTTAATTCATAAAAAAATCGTTAGAATTTTTTTAAAAAAAAACATATTAAAATGCTTTAAAAATACATTAAACATTTATTATATTACATCACATTTCCTATTGATACTCAATTAATTTGGAAAATATTAAAAATGTAAAGATACGTTTTATATCGAATTGGGATGTATCATATTTCACAGATAAGGAAGGATTTCTTTAACAAAAAAATCGTTAGAATTTTTTAGATGAACAACATATTACAAATATTTCCAAAATAAATAAACGATTTTATTTTACATCAGTATTTGTCTTAAAAATTCATTGATTTTGCACAGTATTAAAATGTGAGTATAAATTTATGCAAAATATCACGAGAGTGTTGTTAGTTGCATAACACTTCAGGGTTAAAACTTTATTATTATGCTCTTCTTATCTTATGCATTCTACCGTTTCCATCATTACACTTAACAGCTTTTTCTAATGTTACAATTTTATTCGTACCTAATTATTCGGTATTGCATATCAGTGTCTAACGTATCTTTCATTTAAGGTTAAATACAAAATTTCACTTCATCACCTTATGTATGGTGCATTTTAAAATTAGTTTTTCCTAACATCACAATTTTTATTATTTATTACGTATAAATACAATAAGTCATCTAAACACTACAACATATTAATACCAAATATGTTTAAATGTTTTTCTATTTTCAAACTCAAAGCTGCCTCATTCTCTTATTTATTTCATACAGCCCTAAATCTACATTTAATTTTTAATTTTCGTATCAACATCTCCAACCTCTTCTTTCGCTCAACAATAGTTAATACTTGTTCTTTTCTTACGCTTCTTATCCTCCATACTACTATGTTCGTCGTTTCTGTAAATAATTAATCGTACGCACCCATTGATAACTTTTATTATAAATCCGCATCCCTCAAAACCGCTAACCTTGGACAAAAATTTCTTCTTTCTATGAACTTATTCTATTTTTATACTTCTAAGAAATGTCATACGATACCCCTACAGGTCAATAATCTTTGACCTTGACCACCCTACTTTTAGACTTTTAAGAATTGTAATACGATGATGACAGTGCAATTTCTATTTTTAGCTTTTGACCTTGACATACAAATTTCCCGTCAAAACGTTTGACCTCAGAGTGACCTTGTAATATGATGATGGTGACATTTCGATTTTTATTTTTAGCGATCTCCAAAAATTTAAATTTCCCGCCAATAGTTTAAACTTGAAGGGATCCAAAAGCTTACATTTCCCACCACCAGAGGGCGAGTGACCTTGAATTGGTCCAGAACCGGCCCCAATCACTACTAGTACACGGGAAAATTGAATTTTCCAGGTGCAAATGAAGAATTACAACTAATCATTTTTGTACGGCCTTCTTCTAGTTGATAGATCATTTTGAAAAATGACGAAAAACCTAGTGCCGTACAAAAGTTGTGGTACCGGAAGTCAGTACACATTTTTAATTCGCCGAGAATTGTAGAAGCAATATAGGTAATTTATTACTGTACGACATTTGTGTAATTCCTTTTCTGTACTTATACAGATACATTACCCGTTAACGCCGTACATATTTTTAGTACAGAGGTGAAAAGAAGGGGTCGCAACCCTTATCCCTGATTAGTATAGAGGAGGATGATTTGAAACAACTTAAAATTTAATGATCTTGACAGTACTTCACGAATAGATAGCATTTGTCATCATGCCGTACATTTTTTAAAGAACACATAGGTGTTTGGGGAAAATTACTTTCCTCCCAACATAGTGACTTTCCGGTGACCTTTATTTGTAGGGAATTAACATAGGTTGTTAATAAATTAGAGAATCATTAATAAAAGGTAATTTGCCTACCCTTATGATAGTTAATAAATATAAAAGGGGTATTTTGAATCCAAAAATGATGTTATTAATGAAAAATACAAATAAATACAATATTTTGTATTTATTAGAACATTTTTCCATTTTTAAATTGAGTGTATCTCAAACTTTGCAATTTGGTGAGTTTGACGCTGGCACCGTGATTTACCATATTGCATATTTGTACATGCATTTGATTCAATTCGACATTTTGTAATGTTTACCGGGGTCCTATACATAATTCACCCACTTATGATTAAATACTACTAGCCCAGAGCTATAGTTAGCTATGGTAAATAATGATTAACTAGAAGATTTTATGCCACTTGCTCATCGGTAGGTTAATAGGCCAAGGTTCAATAACATTTGATTTGCTTATTAACAAAAATAGAAATGCTTAGATATTTTTGCTTTACAAAAAAAGGTGTTGCTTCAACCCTGAAAAAAATAATGTAATCTCGGACGCCAATTTGTTTTTAAGGAACAAATAAACCTTAAAAATTACAAAAACTCATGAAAATAGCAACTAAAAAAATTACAAAAATGAGTTTATTACGATACTCAATTTGATTTTAATGGATGATCTCTTAAAAACTAATGTTAGTGATTCTTAATTAATTGCCTTAAACTGTAATGTGAATTAATTAACAATATGAAATACTTGGAGTAATTTTTTACATTTTGGGTTTCACTGGAACTTCAGCAGATAGGGAATGCTGTCGACTCATCATTTTAAATTTATTGCGAAATTTTGATGGAAGTTGAAGTAAACATCAGATTGATATGCTGGTAATTCCAAATTTATAACAATTTCTTTATAAACCTCTAAACTGAAATGATTTTTTTGGTTCAAAGTAAAATTTGATAATTGAATTCCCACTTCGTATTAGCAAAGGCTATTGAATCATCTCGCAACGTTAGCATTAAAATAAAATTAAACCCAAACTAAATTAAGTGGTAACAGTATAAATAAAATTAAGTTGCCTGAAACGTAAATGTCTCGAATTTCAGTATGTTAAATTTAAAAACTCACCGTGTAAATGTGGCACTCTAAATAAAAAATTAAACAAAGCGAAAATGGCTTCTACTTAAACACGTAGTTCAAGCAATGAATGCAGGACACTCAAAATAACCCTGCGCAATGACCGAAAATGACTCGAGCGCGGAAAGGATGTGCAGTGAATAATAATTTAAATAATTTATTTAAAGACTATATGGAGATTTTACGCCAATAAGGTATGCAACTAACGCTACACGAAATGCACTTAAGTTGCTAGTATGAACATAAATTTTAAACATACATAAAAAGGTTTATTACAGTTTCAACCGCAATGTTGTATGGACAGTTATGTGAAGATATTTACATGGAACAGTTAGAGGGTTGTATCAATGGAATCAAAAATGTGTGTGAATTATTACGAAGCTTATATGGACTTAAACAAGATCCAAGGTGGTGGAATAAAATATTCAGTACTTGTATTAAGCAAGCAGGGTTTCTAACAAGTGAAGCTGATCCTTGTCTTCATATAACAGAAAATCACAATAAGAAGCTAATGGTAGCATTGTTTGTTGATGAAGGCCTAATAATGGCAAGCAGCCCAAAAGAAGATGAGTTCTTTATAGAAGAGTTAAAGGAAAAGTTTAAAATCACCTTTAAACCTGCATTCTATTTTCTGGGATTCCAAATCGAATGTTTCAAAGATGGTTCCATTAAAATTTGTCAACAAGCATATGCAATAAAATTACCAGTACGGTTTAATTTCAGTGAATGTAAGGCTGTGTCGACTCGTATGATAAAGTCAGGAGACTCTATTGGGAACACAAAAGAACAGGAAGTAAAAAAAAAATTTTCCATAACAAGAAGCTGTGGTAGGTACTAGACCGGCCGTAGCCTACAGTATTTTGTCAAGAACTCGAGACTGCTCAAGTACACAAGATCTGGCGCGATTGAAGAGAGTATTTAGTTACATAGTAGGTACTTATAGCTTAGGAATACGGTTTAGTGCGCAAATGACAGTCGCAACATTCAAAAATATAATTTGAAACCCGATAAATATAATTAAAAGAGTCTCATATTAATAAAATAATAACCAACACCGTTCCTGTAAATTAGGCAATTGATTTATTTCTTAAATTTGCATTTTTGTGTTTGACCATGAAAAATTACGTTTTTGAGCGGAATTTTACTTAAAAGGAACGTATGATAATCAAATATACCAATATAATTTTGCCATCTGCGACTACTGTTTAGGAATAAGTTTAATTCTGTTATTACAAGCAAAATACGTTCCCCAGATCACTTTGGATATTAATAATTAAAGTTAAATATGCAATAATTTCTAGAATATGTAAGCCCCTTTGCTTACAATAATTAAAATTGTTTATTTTAATTTGCCTCCAACTAGCTCAATCGTGTCCGTTTCAACAAGGCGGGGGTGGTTCCTGAATACGGAGTGTTTAGGCTTAAACACTGTTCACCTTGAATAATTAGAGTAAAATTGTTTAAACGTATCTTCTCTTATAACGGTTGTAAAACTAAATAACCTGTTACTAAAGATATCTCAACTTAGCATAAATTAAAATCCTAATGAACTGGGGCTCCGGGTGCCTGGATTTTCTGGACGGCCAGGTCCCTGTCACTCCGTCCTGGTACGTTTCTGTAGACACATAAGTTAATGTTATTTGACAGGTAGCCGGATTATGAACGAAGTAGGACGAAATTAGACCCTTTAAAATTATTTAGGAAAATTCTACTACAGTTCTGACTAACGGAAGCTGAAATAGGGCGCCAGTAGAACACGTTATCGTTCTTACATAAAGTATTAAGTCAATGGCCGGCATGCGTTTACATGTAGGTCATGGAAGAAAATCTATATTACTAGCGTCACCGTGCAGGTCGTATCACGTTGTATGAGTTCGATCTTTAGTATCAAGGTAAACGTTGCTTTGAATGTATTACTCCACAGGATTTATTGTACGCGTTCTAACTACCAATTAGTCTTGCGTGATTATTTTATTTACCACTGTTAGTTATTAATACTCTCAACAATTAGAATTAATTACTTAGTAGCGTATTTATTTTATTCGGTTAAAAGATACTTTCATCTCTATGATACGATGGTGAATGCACCACGTTTCTTAATTTAAACACGCCTCAATTTCATTACGTTCAAGGCAGGAAGGTTACGAAGATTCCTCCACATTCGTTTAATTGTTATAGTTTGGATTTAATATCAATTGAAAGTTTCGTTCAATTTAACCAAACGTACACGCGTTGTTTTATTCCCTATGTTGAATATTTTACGCGTCTAGATGTTAATCCAAAAATTTTACCTATTCGTACACAAGTTAGTTTTAATAATTGCAGGAAGTAAAAGTGAAGCGGTTTTGTGATTTGAAGGTGTTTTATATTTACTAACTTGAGTGTCTACTTACATGCGATTCTAACCGGGTAAACTCATAACCATAATTAAAAATTATTATTAATTTTATTAAATACATAATAAAAGTTTACCTCGAGTAGGATTCGAACCTACTACCTGTACTTGCTAGAGTACCGCGATAACCAACTGCGCCACCAAGGTTCAAGCTCCAATCGATGTAAATTTTGTCTTTATGTATGTAACTGATGTAAATTCTAAATATAATGATTATATATATATATATATATATATAATAAATTAAAGGTTTTTATACTCCCACTTATTTTTCTGCTCAATATGTTCGCGCAATGCGTCATCGTTGACTTAATTCTTTGCGCAAATCTTTTCGCGCACGACTACATCGTCTGATATTCTAGGCGTCCATTTTAGTACTTAATGAACCTTATGTTGAGTGAAAGTGCCATTGATTTGATGGTAAGATAATTTAACTCGTAATACTTAACATTAAAACATTTGCTCTTTTCAGGCAGTTTCTTTTCTTTTATTTTTACTTTGATTTACACTTTAATTACATTTTAAGTACGCATTTAATTTTACTGTTGCGTACGTTTATATTTTATGATTGCTATTTTTATTGGAAAATTTCAAGAAAATGTATTAAACGGATTATTCAATTTCAAGAAGACAAATTTATAAGAAATAAAATTTCAGTTTGGGTGTGGTTGACAACATAAAAGCATTGTTATTGCAATATATTGTGCAACATTGACACAAGGATTACGTCACCTTGGTTTGCATTTCTGCATTATTTTTTATAATACCAGGGGTTCTAAAGAAGATGTATTATATTTTGTAACAGGTATTTAATGTTTAATGATTTTTTAGTAATTTAAGGCTATTTTTAAGATATATTATATTTAACCCTATCATTTTAACTGTTAATAAGCATAGTTGTATATTTTTTATTATTTTACATTTTGATAAAATTTTTAGTGTAGACTTCGGTTTAGTTATTCCGAGCATTATTAAAAATAACTTGGCGTCCGAGATCATTTTATTAGTGTTACATTGAATTTTTATTATTGATGTTCAGTGGAAGTAATCAAACATGAATTGTGGTAATTAAGCAAATCAAAAGAATGAACCACCCTATGTTAATCCACCGACTGGGACACAGGCATTATTTGTGGTGGATGGTTCGTATGTCCAGTTAGTTTAACGATTTGTTTTGGAGAACTATTATACTTACATTTTTACACATTATTACTTTATTATAATATTATTTAAAACATTTTATATATTTTATACGATTACCATTACCACTATTTATATATGGTATAACCAAACGACTTTGTCTTCATACTGACCTTGTTGACTGCAATATTTGTCACAATACTAGTAACTTTACATATTTTGGTGTAAATGACGACGATGATAAAGTTTTCTGTGGCGTATGTGGAAATTCCAAAACATAGGAAGGGCCAGCTTGGTTAAGATATTCGCTGCTGCTAATATTTTGAGATAGCGTTTGCACTTTCGATTGGTTAGATGAATATGGTATTGGAATTTTAATCTTTCATCCGTCACAAAAAATCTTCTTCCAAAAATGCTCATTACAAACGTATTTACATTTTAACTGTTCCGTTAATATTAAATGTGAATTGCCATTAAGAGATCGATAGACATTAGATTAAATTATGTAATAGAGGATGATGGGCAGTCAATCTTAATGTTTTCCGGTGCTCGGATATATTTTTTGTATGTTTTTACATTTAACTGTAAAATTTCTAACATCAGAAGTGGGATAAATCCACGGTCTGTTGATGAAGTGTGATAGTGTGCATGAGGATACTACTCAAACGTTGTTAATGGAGTTGGTGAAAACTCTGCAGTCGCAAAAATTTGCAACACATGTTGAAGTACCGTATTTTCGACCAGAGGTAAACGAATCCAGCAAATGGGTGAGTCACGTTGAAGAAATAAAGCATGAGTTAGCATGGTCTGATGTGGAAACGTTAGACTGGGTCGATTTCCTTTGAACGGTGCCAAAAGATGGCATGAATGGATTGGGTTACCTTTCGACAAGATTTTATTGAGGCTTTTCTTCCAAAAAGGAACTTGGCTCTTATTATCGGAAAGCAGCTTTTAACAGTTTCCTCCTTAACACTTACGAAACGTATGTTCATGAGAAATTAGACTTGTCAAGAGATCTTAGAGCGAATTAGTCTGGAAGTGATCTAACGGAAATTGTTGTCCACGGAATAAGTATACGTAGTGCAGCAGTGAATGCTAACTCTCCTACTATATCCACACTCTTAGTTTTCCTTTCGAGTTCTCTAAAACTGCCGCGAAATTATCTAGAGGTCCGTAAGTTTGGAAACAACGCTCCCTTTACTAAAAGAAAATATCCCTTTGGCGATGGTGGAAATTTAAGCGGTTTGGTAGTCTTGCGAAAGAATGTTTTCAATGCGGTAAGACTGGGTATATTCAGACAAGCTGTCGTTCGAAAGTGACTGGTTCGATTAAACAACCTGATTTATCGAGCTCTCATAATGTCTCTTGCGCCTTCTGTGCTAAGTGCAGTCATGACGTGTCAAATCGCTTCACAAAGGCAGCGTAAAAGGGGCCTGTAACTTTTGTCTACCTACCCATCCGTCGTCCGTCCGAAGTAATTTTGTTTTAGGAACTACCGAAAGGTACCCTGAATTATCCTCCGTTGAGAGACCCGAGCTGGCCGTTTGGAAGCCGTGCAAGTTCACGACTGGACATTAGCTTATCTTTGGGTGGCGCCCGAATCCGTTTAACCCGGTTTAACCCTTATACCGGAGAAACCGTTATCCATATTCCGCCCAGGAGGTGGCACCGTAATTAATATAAACATAATAAGTTACAGTTAAAGCGTATAAATCAAATTTTATTTCTAAACGAGTTTTGATTTTTGTATTGGTGTGCGTTGAGGGCAGACTTCACCTGACGCGACCGAAAAACCCTTTACAACATAATAGTGGTGGGTATCAATTTGTTTGTTGTCGTGTTTAAATGGTTATACATTTTTTCAAGTTTACCAGTTCATTTATGCACTGAGTTGTTAGTTGGAAAGTTATAGAAAATTTATTTGAGTAACTGGACTTCTGATTGAAAACAGTATGTATGCGTCTCAATTCTCGGTAGCAAAATACTGTTTTCTTCTTGGGAAATGTTTTTTATCAATTTTAGTATGAAAGATTAAAATGTTACGTGATTTTAGGGGGGTAAGACGTTTGGTCCTTCTTTTAGTTAGTTAAAGTTAGGATGTTGCGGAGAGAGGTCGAACGCTGAGAGTGTGATGTAGCGTTGAGCGCACATAAATTACCTACGTTCTACCCTGGTTACTTGAAGCTATCGTGAGGGAATTTTCCTGTTTACCTTGAGTGGATCTTAAAAAGGATTCAACCACATCGGGAATTTTTTTGTGTTGTTTTTTTGTTGGTCAGAAGTGACGATTAGTGTTTATTTTAGTGATATTTACTCATGTTTTAAATAAAATCGCACTTAAGTGTATCGTGATATTGAGAGTCTGGTAAATTTATTTGTGCAACAAGAAAGTACACACGCGTTTTCAGCTGTTCAGACCGATAAAAGGTTGCTGTAAATATAAATATCGAGATAATAACTTTTTGTGTATATAAAACAAAGAATGTTTTGTAAATAAATTAATGTTTGTGTATAGTAAACCACATGAAAAAGTTATTAAATCACCTGGCTTAGCCTTAAATATTTTCGCCACTAAGTTCGTGTAAATATAATTTGAAAATAGTCGGATAGTTAAAATTTGACTCAGTAGTTTCCGTACTTGAAGCCGCGTCAATGATATTGAAGAGTTATTGGTATTCATTGATTAATTACCAAAGTGTCAATGGTACAGTAATTGCGTTTACCGTTGTGAGGTAGAACGAAAGAATTTAGATTGATCATTTTGTGCGAATTAAGGTAATTATATTTCTGTGTTTATTTTCGGTAATATTTTTTTGTATTAGTTTAGGCGGATGAAAATACACTTTCTTTTTTGTATAGTGTCCATCGTAATATTACATATTGTGTGTTATTTTTTTATTATTATTATTGTAACCAAAATTTACATTACTAATATTTATCAAATTTGTTTTCGACGTCATTATTATACATTTAAGGTATTAACTAAATTAATGTAATGAAGACAGGTGATTGTGGGAATTTTAACCTTGCAAGAGTCATCCATTGATAATTAGCATTTTACCTAAGAAAGATTGCGCTTTACTTTCCGGAAGTAAATTTATTTCTTAGTGGTTTGATAATAACTGTACCGATACTTTTCATTATTATCATAATACATGAATACTGTTAATGAATTTGAGCACATCATTTCGTTATTGAATGTAATATTATGTGACTTAACCCCTTCTTCACAACATTATTTTTACGTAGTACTAATTTTGAAAAATAAGGTATTTTGATTACGTTCAAATCACAGAGTGGTTTATCCTTTATGGAATTTTGTTTACACAACCTTGCAGCGGCAACGTTCATTCATTTCTTATATGATCTTGATTAAAGTTTTTAATGTAATCATTTTTGAGTTTTTCTGCACCTTTTTGTTGTATTACGTTAAGTGCTATAGAAATTGGTTCTAGCAACTGTAGAATATCTTCAGCCATCTTTTAATATAGATATCTGAAACTTTATTAAAATCACTGGATCAGTTTCTTCTTTATGCTCTTCACATATTAATAACAATTTCCGCCATTCATTTACATCTCAAGACAATCTGAAAGTGATATTCTATCGAACATCTTGAGGTAACTTACACATTTTGGAGTAACTGACGACGATGATATAGTTTTCTGTGGCGTATGTGGAAATTCCAAAACATAGGAAGGGCCAGCTTGGTTAAGATACGCTTCTGCTAATATTTTGAGATAGCGTCTTGCACTTTCGATTGGTTAGATGAATATGGTATTGGAATTTTAATCTTTCATCCGTCACAAAAATATTCTTCCAAAAATGCTCATTACAAACGTATTTACATTTTAACTGTTCCGTTAATATTAAATGTGAATTGCCATTAAGAGATCGATAGACATTAGATTAAATTATGTAATAGAGGATGATGGGCAGTCAATCTTAATGTTTTCCGGTGCTCGGATATATTTTTTGTATGTTTTTACATTTAACTGTAAAATTTCTAACATCAGAAGTGGGATAAATCCACGGTCTGTTGATGAAGTGTGATAGTGTGCATGAGGATACTACTCAAACGTTGTTAATGGAGTTGGTGAAAACTCTGAAGTCGCAAAAATTTGCAACACATGTTGAAGTACCGTATTTTCGACCAGAGGTAAACGAATCCAGCAAATGGGTGAGTCACGTTGAAGAAATAAAGCATGAGTTAGCATGGTCTGATGTGGAAACGTTAGACTGGGTCGATTTCCTTTGAACGGTGCCAAAAGATGGCATGAATGGATTGGGTTACCTTTCGACAAGATTTTATTGAGGCTTTTCTTCCAAAAAGGAACTTGGCTCTCTTATTATCGGAAGCAGCAGCTTTTAACAGTTTCCTCCTTAACACTTACGAAACGTATGTTCATGAGAAATTAGACTTGTCAAGAGATCTTAGAGCGAATTAGTCTGGAAGTGATCTAACGGAAATTGTTGTCCACGGAATAAGTATACGTAGTGCAGCAGTGAATGCTAACTCTCCTACTATATCCACACTCTTAGTTTTCCTTTCGAGTTCTCTAAAACTGCCGCGAAATTATCTAGAGGTCCGTAAGTTTGGAAACAACGCTCCCTTTACTAAAAGAAAATATCCCTTTGGCGATGGTGGAAATTTAAGCGGTTTGGTAGTCTTGCGAAAGCAATGTTTTCAATGCGGTAAGACTGGGTATATTCAGACAAGCTGTCGTTCGAAAGTGACTGGTTCGATTAAACAACCTGATTTATCGAGCTCTCATAATGTCTCTTGCGCCTTCTGTGCTAAGTGCAGTCATGACGTGTCAAATCGCTTCACAAAGGCAGCTATTCAAAGTCGTAGACGTGCCAATCTCTGACTAACGGTGACGCCTACAGACACTACACAAATTTTATTATTATATCAGAGAAATTTTTATGGCTATTTGAAAGCAAGGTGACAACTTGTCATGTTACGCTGAAAGGGCTCTCTAATGCAACGATTAGTGCAACTAGAAAATTCCGTTCGTGCACAACAATTTCAAACGTTGACGTTACCGTAACCTGTTTTTTTGTTCCGGATGAGTGTATTGACTATGACGTTATTATTAGGCGGGATATTTTTACGGATCCTACATTGTTTGTAATTACGAATCACCAAGGCTTGTACGTAATCGGCGCAGACAGTTGTCCGAAATAAACAGAATTTCAGACAGTGTTTCCTTCAACCCATATAGCATCGATGTACCCATCGAACATCACCATGCGCTCCAAAAGGTACTTCGTGAATTCACAGGGATGATAACTAGCGGAAATAAAGTGTAAACAGTGAGGAATGTCAGTTTAAAAATTAGATTAGAAAAAAACGTTATTGTTAACCGTCCTCCATTTCGTTTGTCCACCAGCGAAAGAAATGCTATGCGTGAGATTACTGAAGATTCGCTTGCAAATAGCATTATTCAGCCGAGCGAATCTCCTTTTGCGAACCCGGCCCTTCTCGTAAAAAAGAAATCTGGTGCATATCGCATGTGTGTGTGGACTTTCGAGAACTTAATCGTGTTACTATTAAAGACCGATTACCTCTCCCCTTGATTGAAGATCAATTAGACCGACCATAGAAGGCAAGGTTTTTCACATCGTTGAATATGGCGTCAGGATTTCATCAGATACCCATCTACGAGGATTCCATTTAGAAAACTGCTTTCGTGACGTCCGACGGACATTTGGAGTACCTGAGGATGCCTTGTGGCCTAGCCAATGCACCCTCTGTATTCCAGAGAGCCATCACTCTTGCACTGGGTCATTTGAAAGATACCGTGGCATTAGTGTATTTGGACGATGTCTTGATCCCTAGTTTGACGCCCGAAGAGGGCTTAGCATACACAAGACAAGTGTCAATGGTACAGTAATTGCGTTTACCGTTGTGAGATAGAACGAAAGAATTTAGATTGATCATTTTGTGCGAATTAAGGTAATTATATTTCTGTGTTTATTTTCGGTAATATTTTTTTGTATTAGTTTAGGCGGATGAAAATACACTTTCTTTTTTGTATAGTGTCCATCGTAATATTACATATTGTGTGTTATTTTTTTATTATTATTATTGTAACCAAAATTTACATTACTAATATTTATCAAATTTGTTTTCGACGTCATTATTATACATTTAAGGTATTAACTAAATTAATGTAATGAAGACAGGTGATTGTGGGAATTTTTAACCTTGCAAGAGTCATCCATTGATAATTAGCATTTTACCTAAGAAAGATTGCGCTTTACTTTCCGGAAGTAAATTTATTTCTTAGTGGTTTGATAATAACTGTACCGATACTTTTTTCATTATTATCATAATACATGAATACTGTTAATGAATTTGAGCACATCATTTCGTTATTGAATGTAATATTATGTGACTTAACCCCTTCTTCACAACATTATTTTTTACGTAGTACTAATTTTGAAAAATAAGGTATTTTGATTACGTTCAAATCACAGAGTGGTTTATCCTTTATGGAATTTTGTTTACACAACCTTGCAGCGGCAACGTTCATTCATTTCTTATATGATCTTGATTAAAGTTTTTAATGTAATCATTTTTGAGTTTTCTCTGCACCTTTTTGTTGTATTACGTTAAGTGCTATAGAAATTGGTTCTAGCAACTGTAGAATATCTTCAGCCATCCTTTTAATATAGATATCTGAAACTTTATTAAAAATCACTGGATCAGTTTCTTCTTTATGCTCTTCACATATTAATAACAATTTCCGCCATTCATTTACATCTCAAGACAATCTGAAAGTGTATTCTATCGAACATCTTGAGGTAACTTTACACATTTTGGAGTAACTGACGACGATGATATAGTTTTCTGTGGCGTATGTGGAAATTCCAAAACATAGGAAGGGCCAGCTTGGTTAGGATACACGCTTCTGCTAATACGCGTCTGCACTTTCGATTGGTTAGATGAATATGGTATTGGAATTTTAATCTTTTATCCGGTCACAACAAATGCTCCTTACAAACGTATTTACATTTTAACTGTTCCGTTAATATCAAATGTGCATTGCCATTAAGAGATCGGTGGACATTAGATTAAATTAAATAATAGAGGATGATGGGCAGTCAATACTAAGGTTTTTCGGTGCTCGGATATATAGTTTTTATTTTTTTACATTTAACTGTAAAATTTCTAACATCAGAAGTGGGATAAATCCACGGTCTGTTGGTGAAGTGTGATAGTATGCGTGAGTGAGAAAAAAATTAACATGGAAGGGAAGTGGGATCTTGTGGATACTACTCAAACGTTGTTAGTGAAGTTGGTGAAAACTCTGCAGTCGCAAAAATCTGCAACACATGTTGAAGTACCATATTTTCGACCAGAGGTAAATGAACCCAGCAAATGGGTGAGCCACGTTGAAGAAATAAAGCATGAGTTAGCATGGTGTGATGTGGAAACGTTAGTTAGACTGGGTCGATTTCCTTTGAACGGTGCCAAAAGATGGCGTGAATGTTGGAATCCTGACCGAAGGGATTGGGTTACCTTTCGACAAGATTTTATTGAGGCTTTTCTTCCAAATAAGAACTTTGCTCGGCAGCTTTTAACAGTTCCCTCCTTAACACTTTCGAAACGTACGTTCATGAGAAATCAGACTTGTTAAGAAATCTTAGAGCGAATTGGTCTGAAAGTGATCTAACGGAAATTGTTGTCTACGGAATAAGTGAACCGGATGTACGTAGTGCAGCAGTGAATGCTGACTGTCCTACTATATCCACACTCTTAGTTTTACTTTCGAGTTTTCTAAAACCGCCGCGAAATTATCTAGAGGTCCGTAAGTTTGGAAACAACGCTCCCTTTACTAAAAGGAAATATCCCTTTGGCGATGGTGGAAATTTAAGCGGTTTGGTAGTCTTGCGAAAGAAATGTTTTCAATGCGGTAAACTGGGCATATTCAGGCAAGCTGTCGTTCGAAAATGTCTGGTTCGATTAAACAACCTGATTTATCGAGCTCTCATAATGACTTTTGCGCCTTCTGTGCTAAGTGCTGTTATGACGTGTCAAATTGCTTCACAAAGGCAGCTATTGAAAGTCGCAGTCGTGTCAATCTCTGACTAACGGGGACGCCTACCGACACTACACAAATTTTTATTGAAAGACATCGATTTTCAGCTTTAATGTATACAGGTGCAGAACTTTCTCTAATATCAGAGAACCTTTTGTGGCTACTTGAAAGCAAGGTGACAACTTGTCATGTTACGCTGAAAGGACTCTCTAATGCAACGATTAGTGCAAGTAGGAAATTTCGTGCGTGCACAACAATTTCAAACTTTGACGTTAACGTAACCTATTTTTTTGTTCCAAATGAGTGTATTGACTATGACGTTATTATTGGGCGGGATATTTTTACGGATCCAACATTGTTTGTATGTAATTCGGCGCAGAGAGTTGTCAGGAATAAACAGAATTTCAAACAGTGTTTCTTTCAACCCATATGGCATCGATGTACCCTTCGAATATCACCATGCGCTCCGAAAGGTAAATAAAGTGTGAACAGTGAGGAATGTCACTTTAAAAATTAGATTAAAAAAAAACGTTATTGTTAACCGTCCTCCATTTCGTTTGTCCACCAGCGAAAGAAATGCTATGCGTGAGTTTACTGAAGATTCGCTTGCAAATAACATTATTCAGCCGAGCGAATCTCCTTTTTCGAGCCCGGCCCTTTTCGTAAAAAAGAAATCTGGTGCATTTCGCATGTGTGTGGACTTTCGAGAACTTAATCGTGTTACTATTAAAGACTGATTCCCTCTCCCCTTGATTGAAGATCAATTAGACCGACCATAGAAGGCAAGGTTTTTCACATCCTTGAATATGGCGTCAGAATTTCATCAGATACCCATCTACGAGGATTCTATCTGAAAAACTGGTTTCATGACGTCCGACGGACATTTTGAGTACCTGAGGATGCCTTTTGGTCTAGCCAATACACCCGCTGTATTCCAGAGACCATCACTCTTGTACTCGGTAATTTGAAAGATACCGTGGCATTAGTGTATTTGGACGATGTCTTGATCCCTAGTTTGACGCCCGAAGAGGGCTTAGCATACATTAGACAAGTGTTAGAAGCGTTACATTAGAATGCATTTTCGCTTAACATTCAAAAGTGCCGTTTTCTGCAACCTTCTGTGGATCATTTAGGAAGAGAAATATCCAGTGGCGGTATAAGTCTTGGTAAAGCTAAAGTTGGAGCCTTGATCAATTCGCCTATACCCACACCCGGACTAGTGGGATACTTCGGAAAGTTTGTACCCGAGTTTGCCAGCAGAACCGCAATGGGTATGGAGCTATTTTGATCCAACTACGTGGAACGCAACCGAAGGTAGTAGCGTATTTTAGTAAAATAACGACCGGTATTGAAAGTAAGTATCACTCATATGAGCTTGAAACGCTGGCAATTATACAGGCATTAAAACACTTTCGCACTTATTTGTTGGGTCAAATTAGTTACGTATTGGAACCCCATCAAGGCTACAGCTAACAAGAAGGATCTGATACCACGTGTGGCCCGATGGTGGATGTATGCAGGATTTTTATTTTGAAATACCGTATCGAAAAGGAAGTAACCTACCCCATGTAGATTACTTAACTAGGAACCCTATTGGAACAGTTCGGAGAGTAGCACAGCGTGACTGGGCATATATAGATCAAAAAGGGAACGAATAAGTTCAAGACCTACTCAGACGTCTCGGCGAGGGTGATGTCGATTCTAATCAATATACTGAAAGAGACGGAATGTTGTATCACAAGCGTCCTAAGGAAGACGGTACTGTGAACCTCCAGTGGTGTGTCCCAAGATAAAGCGGTTAAGACTGCTTCGTATGTTTCATGACGAGAAATTTCATATTGGCGCTGAAAAGACGTATGCATCTATTTCTGAGCACTTTTGGTATCCACGTATGAGAAACTTCATCAAATGTTATATCAAACATTGTGTAATGTGTGCGATCAAGAAAACAAGAACAGGGCCACTGCAAGGTACCATAAAATCTGTGAACCCTTCCACACATTGCGTATGGACTGTTTGACCCTCTTCCCATGTCTACCGACAATTACAAACACATTCTTGTTATCCTCGACGCATTCACAAGGTATTGCATTCTAACTCCCATGAAGTGAGTTACTGCCGTCGAAGCTCGCAAGAAACTACAAAATGTGATGGCCTTCTTCGGAACTCCCAAAAAACCTATTATGGATTCTGTGACCTCCTTTAACAAATACGTTTCCTAAATACCTAGACGCCTGGAAAATAGAATACCATTACGTTATACCAGATATCAATAGGTGAAATTGACAAGTGGAAAGATACATGCGAACAATTCGTAATCTACTTAGGATCGAAACTATCTCCAAATCACAATGACCGAGTGGCTTATGGAAGATAGAGCTGGTATTAAAGAGTACTGCCTAAAGTCTCCGGACCCCTCTTCAACTTTTGTTACGCGTTAATTGCTCCACCCCTCTGATACAAGCTCTATTGTAAAATATTTCGGAAGAATTAACGCCTGTTCGTAACCGGGAGATAGACAGGCAGCGAGTTTCACAAAAGTTATCCCAAGCAAATGTGGAAGAGAGTAATCGCAAAAGGAAAGATTTCACACATTTTACACCAGGCAACTCTGTTTTAATGTACCGCGATTCACAGATGCATATCAATAAAAGCGATGAGTTTTAGGTCCGCACGAGGTGGTGAAATGTCTTGAAAATGGTCGGTATGAACTTAATAAAGTTGGTACTAGTATAATTACGAAAGCAGCTAAGGAACAGCTAAGACCATGGCCCTCACAGTGGTCTCTGATGTGCAACATGAAGGAGATCTTAGAGTTTCTGGAGGAGAACGATGATGTTAAGTAGGTAATGTGCTTTCTGATGCTTGATGGTCTCTGTACCGGTAATGGTAGAGCCAAGTGGTCGCTGCGGTGCCCATTATGCACGATATGCTTGATGGTCTTTGTCACGGCAGTGGTAGAGCCAAGTGGTCACTGCGGCGTCCACTATGAACGATATGCTTGATGGTCTCTGTACCGGTAGTGGTAGAGCCAAGTGACGGCTGAGGTTTCCACTAGGTACAATATAACTGACGCTCTCTGTTGAGGTACGTAAAGAGAACCTCCGAGAACGTCGCCAGTGTTAGTCTGGCCGTGTTAGAAATCCGATGTTTTGTTGCCGTTACACTTTTTACTAGGACAAGCACTTTTATTGTATTTTCGTATTAATTTATTTTAATCCCATACTAATTAATTCTAGGACACGTTTAACTTTTGTTCGAATTAGAGGTTTTATTTTTTGAAACACAGCGATTTCTTTATTGGGTGAATGTATGCAACCCCATAAATATGTCAGAATACTGTAACTAGGAAATGCTGACTTTGTAGGTTTATGAGGGCCGCTACTGGTCAAGGAAAACGTTGCGGTTGACTACGCCTGATTTCTGTAAATGTTTAGAAATAAAAGATTTTCCGGTGCTTGGATTTATTGCCGCTGTCTCTTGTATTGTAATCGAATAAATCACACCTGTAGTGTTTGACTTTATTAATTGAAAATTTCCAAATTAATTACATACCAAATATTGTAATTTCAATATTAAACAAATAATTTATGATTGTTGTATATTTAAAATGTATCAAACATAAGTGTAGTGGTGATGAAGTAAAATAAGAATAATGTAAAGTCAAGTATGGAATAAATTATTTTGTATTTTATTATTTACATATTTTAATTATTATTATTTAAAGTGACATACGTTTTTTTGTACATGCGCACAAAAGCTTTGACCTGAATTTGGTCGGGATGAAAGAGTATATCGCAGAAAGAGAAGAATATCTGATGAGTACGAGGCTCCGCTATTACAAAGAGTTGACAAGAACGAGGTCCTACTGTACTCGCTTATAAATTCAGGTTTGGCCAAATTCACCAATTGGAGGTTAGAGTTGTTAGATTCTAGTTTAAGAAGATAGGTATCGCAAATATTTAGATGGTATAAATGTATCCTTTACAAAAAAGTCATGTTGCTGCCTCAAAAAAAACTGCCTGGTGCAGAAAACGAAAAAAATTACCTGAATGAATTGTCATCATTAGAACTAATTAAACACCAATATGCAACGGAAAAGATCTGTTTAACAAACTTTCTTCAGATGAAGCATATGCTGAAACCTTGCTTGGACCTCTAAATATTACGGAATAAGTTATGTTAGACATACCATCAGCACAATTTTTTAGAGAAAAAAATTATGATGATATTTCCGAATGGCCGCTGATTGACTCTGCAACAAGAGATGAAATAATTATTCGAGGTCCTGTAAGTAATGAAATGAGCAACAAGAACTACCCAAGGAAATATGACAGTCGTCACTTTTCAAATACGCATTTCGAAATAGTAATGCCAAATGAGGAAACTTAAAAAAATCACTTGTGTACTCTAAATCTGTATATACAGTATATTGCTTTTGCTACCGTTTATTTAACACAAATCCTCACTTTAATTTGGATAAAGAAGGATTAGATGACTGGAGACACTTATAAACGCGTCGTAAAACTGACGAAATTTTCTCACTTCATCGCTGCGTAGAATCGTCAATTAGATTGAATAAATTCACTCGAATAGACAAGCACTTGATTGATTGCTATCCTCTAACGAACAATGTCCACAGTATTCTTCTTAGCAGGGCATAATTTGACGTTTAGAAGGAGCTGTGGATCTGAAAATTTATACACTCCTCATAACGGAAACTTCTTGGGCTTAATGCAACTACTAGGAAAATTTGACACGCCGCGTTGTAAGTAAAGAGACTAATGTCCCCTATCTTAGCAAACGCATTCAAAACCAGTTAATGGGCTTACTTAAAAGTGACGTTCGAAAAAATATTTTGACTGTGGTAAAGTCAGCTAAATACTTTCCCATCATCCGGATTGCACTCCTGAAGTCACGTTGAACAGTTATCACAAACGTTTCGTTTTGTTGCTACTAATGAAGAAGTCGAGGTACGGGATCGTTTCGTTACTTACAAGTCGGTAAGTAACTCTTCGGAAGCAGGACTCACAGGCCTCTTTCTTGATACAATTGTATAAGAATTTGACTTGAACATGAACGATTGTCGAAGTCAAGGGCACGATAATGGTGAGGACATGGTAAGAGGTGTCCAAACCAGAACGACTCGGGCATTTTTTAATCCATGTGGCTATCACAGTTTGAATTTAGTGATAGCTGATGCAGCCAAAACATCCGTAAATCACTTTGTTTATTTGGACGATTTCTCCAAAAACTGTTTATTTTATTTTCTGGATCAACGAAGCGATAGGAAGTGATATCTAAGCGCTGAAAAAATTTTGCGAAACTCGCTGGGAGGGTAGAGTTTGTAGCCTTGCTACTGTTTGCTGTCAATACTCTTCGGTTCGTGATGCTCTTCTGAATCTTCACGAAGAACCAAATGACTCAGTCTCAGAGACCTTGTCGCTGATTCAGTACATGGAGCACTTTAAGTGCATAGTTAATGGTGGCTTGGTATAATATATTGTTTCAAGCAAACATTGTGAGTAAGGCTATGCAATCGGAAACTATGAATTTACCAAAAGAATCGAAGTTACCGAAAAAATTGCTCGGAATTTGTTAAACAGTACCGGATTTTTGATCTATATTAGTAACATATAAGTAAATAGCATCTCAGGCCGACATTAATCCAAGTGTTAAGCTAGTCCGATCCTAAAGAAAGAAACACTTATTTTAATACGAAGCCGTAGATGAAACACCAACTGATCCTGAAGAATTGTTTGAAATGAAAGTTTTTTACCCTATGGTTGATACAATTGTGAATGCATTGATCACTCGATTTAGACAACTATCAGTTGTCAAAATCATTCCTAAAAGGTCCATATTGGAAAAGCCTGTTCCAATCAGCAGAGCAATTAAAAGTTCGTCGACTTATTAAACAAAATGATTGGCAGGATATTTTTCCAAAGGTGTGTAGCGTAGTGTAGTGTAGTGCTTTGTATCTTGCTGACTGTACTTGTAACTGTTGCTAAAGGAGGACGAAGTTTCAGTAAATTAGAATTTATAAGAACTTATCTACGTTCTACTTTGGGCCAGAAAAGACTCTCCGATCTTGGAATTTTGTCCATAAAAAATGCTAATGCTCAGAAGTTAAATTATTTCAACTTAATAAAAAAATTTGCAAGTGTGAAAAAGCGGCCATATAGATTTCTTCTCAAATTAGTAGTTCTTTTATTTATCTTTAAGACTTACTCGATTACTGTCTGTAACGTAACAGTTTAAATCAAAATTGTCAAACAAAATATTAACTGTTATTATTTCTCATATCTACAATGCACTTCTGACATACCCATAGATATTTGATCGGTCTGACACTGTTCATAAATGTGAAAAATCTCCTTCCCTTTCATCTGAATATAAACTATGTAGGGCATACTCACGCGTAAGTAATTGCATAGGCAGAACATTAAAGTTTTGTTTTAAGAGAGGCGCCACTTTGAGATATAACAACTAAAAATGTTGCGAGGGCCGCTACTGCTCATACCACACTCGTTCGCGGCTAGATAAGCAAGACATTATCATAGGGCGCCGGGACTTTAGTCAAAGCGATTATTGGGTTTATGGAATAATAGTAGACCAGTTTGAAGAAAGTTACGTGAACCAATAAAACATAATAAGATTTACAAATCTAACTTATCTTTAATTTCTCAAACAATAGTCTGGTACTGATAAGTAGCTTATCGTATGCAGTAAAATAAATAGTTGGAAAATGAGTGAGTGGATGAATGCTGAATATCTGAATATGAATGGGCGAGTGGAGATTCCTTACACTTAATGCATGGTGCATTCACCGGAAGATAAGACAATGCGCATGGCGGACGAAGCTGCATTAATGGAGAACGTCAGAAATTAAGTAAAATTAAACTCCATGTCACGTAGCCATGTAATGTATGTGCACGGTATATTTAAAGAATTAATTATTTAATAAATAATATGCGTTGTACCGTCTCTTGATGTAATTCTGACAATCAGTCAAATAATAATTATTGTGAGGTGAAGTTATTTCATTTCCCCAAGAGTAAATTTTTGTGCAAGAAATAGACAGAAGCAGTAATGTGGAATGTTCAGAAAAGGCCAAAACGCTGTTTTTCAGATAACGAATGTATTTACGCATAAAAACCTAAATAGACACTGCCAAATTAGGCAAACGGAAAATGTTAAAAATTGTTGCATTTAATTATTTTAATTAGAACTCGTACGCATTTCGTTTTCACATTATTTAAAGATATTTACAATGTTTGATACGTTTGCTTTTTCAGACACTTTTATTTTATGTTTACTTACATTTACTTTTACTTTCACGTTTATACACATATTCGCAATTAATGATTTTACCGTCAATCCAATTTGCGGTATTAACACGATTAATCAAGAGTGAGATTTATTCATTTGGGAATTATAAAGCATACAAATCCAGATTTTTTTCAACCCTGAAGTAATATTCGCAAGTTTCTGAAACGTTGACCCAGCATGCCGCATTTCGTTATCTACAGTGTGACCAAGAATAAGATATTCTGATCCATTAATTATTCACATTAATTATTCATTAGGGTGTACCGTTACCAACATTAGCATTAAGATATTTGAGTTTATAATTAAATATTGGTTGTGTAATAAAATTGGTTATTGTAGAAATTTTCTTTTAGCTTTATTGTATAATGGTTTACTTGTTTATTCCATTTTTAAAGACAAGTTGGCGTTCGAGTATCTAACAATTAGTTTCAGAAAGAAGCAACCTCAACCTTAAAGCGAACATATCTAAGTACATGTAAATATTTTTTGGTTAATAAGGCAAATCGATAATTTTATGAACCTGACCCATTTTAATCTACGATTGAGCATAAGGCACAAAATTTTCTAGTTATTACCAAAACTGTTAAGTAGCTAAAATTTGTAGCCATGGGTGTAGAAGTATACTTACAGAACTTTAAAGAATGTACAACATAATTGCTTATACTATATACTGTATTGTTACTTATTGTCATTCTCATTGTTTCTAATGTAATTCTATTCAGTTGTAATGTATTTTTCAAATAATAATATGCTAGGTGTTCCATTTAAAAAACCTTAGCATCTGTCCAAATTTTCTATTTCCGATGCGTTTTTTTTTCTTTTACAAATGATGATTCTGGATGCTAATGAAGTTTACTTTAACTATGATAATTTAAACATTTTTCAAAACCAATAAGAAGAAAGATATCCATTGGCTAGAACATAACGGATCACCTGGTACTATGTAGGTGCATTTTACAGGTATATAAAATTTAGAAGTTCAGATTTAAATAGACACTGTAAATTATTATTCGAATGTTATTAAGCAAATTGACGAAATTAATAAAAAAGAATCGCCTTAATTTCAACCCCAACGCCCATTCCTCTGCATTTAAGTTCGAATCTCTCCGTGTAACATATTGCTGTGTGTGAATTTTACTGCGCAGAGCGGATGACTCGTATGCGGGAATATCAGGCCCTGCATTTAATGTATATTTAGTTTTCCTTATTTTATTTCAGTTTCTTTATGATAGTTCATGAATGGTAAGATGTTTATGTCCGGATGTGCAAAAGATAAATAAGTTTGAATATTAACCTTATCTATTCATAATACTAATTTCCATTACTTTTTTATAAATAAAAGTGCTCATAATATTTCCTAGGATATTCAATAACGGGCAGTTTCTTAAAAATTCTAATCAGCGACCTTGTGGTAAATACCTGTTTAATATTACATATTAATATTTTGTATTGGTTATTACAAGTAAAATTTAGTTTAAGAATTTTGGGTGCGAATTTCAAATAATAAGAAATTACTAATTGTTAGAACATTATTTTTAATTAGCCAATAATTAAGCCGTTACAGTCTGGAAAACTGGAATTGAGATATAACAGTGTGGTAGTGTAATGCGCACGCATTACATTAATAAAATAACTAGCACCAAACGCGTTTCGGTAGGTAAGGTATCTTAATCAGAAATAAAATAGGTGGCGATTGTGTTCAGGAATATGATATATAGATTGTACAAACGTTCAAGTATAATATGGGTTCATATAGACCAAACACCAATTGTTATCAGTAGTTGTGGTGACAAACGGAAAATAAAGTTTTTTTAATTTAATTAGAAGATACATACGTTGGTCGTCCTAATAGACACGGCCAAGGTCGTTGTTGTGCATTATTTGCATCCGAAACATCGACGTCTACAGTAGGACCTTAAATATCCAAGATAGAACTAATAACTTCGCAGCAGCTGCCCATCGTCGACTACAAGTTGAGCTTGGCATGAATAACCCTACGGTTTATAGCCGCCCTAAAAAGAAATCAGCACGGACGCGATATGTTTTATGAATAATTTGATTGCAGAACATAATCCGCCACTTAAGTTGAAACGCTACAGAGACGCAGATGCGAGAATTTTAAGCATTGTGAATAACTACAAACGTCGAGATATCAGCGAGTATTTGAGGGGGATACACATAATTTTAAAATGGAACAATAAGTTTGTATATATATATATATATATATATATATATATATATATATATAAACAAAAAAAAAACAAAAATATTTCAAAAAAAAAACTACAAAAATACCTAACATTTTCATCTACTATAACGATCGTTTAATTTGCAAAAAAAGCAAAGAGGTGTTTAAATAATTATTGTCAAATTCTTGCCTAAAAGAACTATGTTATGCAATTAGACACAGGAAATTATTTAAACATCTCGTGTTTTTTTGTTTCGCACGCGTATTTCCGCACTTGACACCGACTGGAAGTTCCAGTCCTTTCGCTTGCGATGGATTTTTTGCTTTAAATATCACATATACTCGGCAAAAATCAGTTGATCTCTTAAAATTTCGTAATTTATTAACCATTGCATATTCTAAAACAGGTAAGTTATACCTGAAGAAACGTCGTAAATATTTTCTTATTTTACGTTTTTCGCAGCCATAAGGCACATCCACAATTTCACATATACACACACGTGCCTAGATGGACACACGTGAGCACACACGAACGGGCACACAGACATCGTGGGCTACCCCGTCAAACACACACACACACACATGCACACGCATACACACATATGCACACTCTGACACATACAAGCACACTCGCACACACACACACACACACACACACACACACACACACACACACACACACACACCCGCACGAACACACAAACACATACGGACACACATAAATACACACACTGGCACACAAATACGCGCGCGCACACGAAGGTACTATGGGCGACCCCATCGAAACTGTCAAACGGTTGCGCAAATATGTGGCTTTCACAACACACACACACACACACACGTGCACTCACGCACACATACATACACACACACACACACACACACACACACACACACACACACACAACACACACACACACACACACACACACACACACACACACACACACACACACACATACACTCATGCCCATCTACACGTACACGCACACTCACACGTAAACGCACACACGTACACGTACGTACACGCACACTCACACGCACACGAATACCCACACGCCCACACGCGCACGGACGCATGCACCCACCCGCACACTCACCTTCCCACCCACACGCACAAATGTACACACAAGCACTCGCGAATACACCCACTCACGCTCGTACACTCGCAGGTACGCACGCACCTACGCACGCACACACACACGCACACCCACACACATACACGTTTTCATATTAACTGCGGCATCTCTACATTATACGCGATTAAGGACTCGGTGACGTGAACTGCAGATTCGTAAGCAAAAGTTCCTTCCAGTTGGCCAAGATTAAATTAATGAATGAACCGCGTTTTTCGACCTCAGAGGCCAAAATAGAATGTATGCATGCGCTAGGCCACAATTAATATTAGTAAGATTATTTAAAATTAATAATGGTAAATTCTTCTCTAAAATATTTGCTGTGGAACAACACACGACCTTCCAACGTACAAAATGGAAATTAAAAGGAATGAGATAATTTTAATAACATTTTTTTGGGATAATTATGCAACCTTGTTTGTAATAAGCTTATTATAAAATAGGCAACACTATAAAAACAAAAACAATAATCTATGTCAGATGGACGTATAAAATTCATGCCAGGTAAAGATAGTAGCTAACTTGAAAAAAATTCCAAAACCGCACGCTTCAATAAAAACAGTTAATACAGTTTATGCATTTTCAATCATATTTATATCATTTTTACACTTATTTCGCTTTACATTCAGAAACTTTATGAAGAATATAACAAATAAAAAAATGTATCGATTGGTATTTGAACATTAAACGGTAATATGAAAATGTAAACTTTCACCATTACTATATAAATATTTTTTGGGATTTTAATGGTATTGAATATATCTAAACGTTTCGATAACACAGTTATCTTCGTCAGTAGTAATGTTTGTTAAAGATTGTTAAAGATGTAGTAAACAATTATGTAAAATTTTAAAAATTTTTAACAAACATTACTACTGACGAAGATAACTGTAAGTGTTATCGAAACGTTTAGATTGTATAATTTAAAGTACACCATTAAAAAATCCCAAAAAAAGATAAGTATTTTATTAAACGGTAAGTTTGCATCTCGGCCTAGCACAGAAAGGTACACTGTTTACGAAACTTACTGTAGGCTGAGAATTGATTTTTTCAGGTTGTGAGGGAGGCAGTGATGTATCCATAGGTATAATCAGTAAAGTATTTTATTGGTTAGGCGCTACTCAAGGTTAAATAATTAAAACACAGCAAAGAAAGGGAAAGTTGTATATTAATACCATAGGTAATTTCAATATCACTAAACAGCTGTATTTATTTGTATATTTAATAAAAAAAATAATATCTGATTACTTTTAGCATGAAATGCGATATTAACTAATTTCTAAATCAACGCAAACTTTACAAACACATAATGTATCTTTACGTGGAATTCAAAATGAAAGATGGTCAGCACGGTATATCTTTAATAATAACGTCTACTTGACCTATGTCGACAAACATTACAGTTACAGATTATTATGCACTTGTTATTTCGTTAAAACGTACGTTGCATTAAAAGGATACATACTTACATTTTTTTACACTCAAAATAAATACAATGTATTAACTATATTTTGAAACGAACTTCAGCTTGAGAACTCCATTACCCATTCATATGATAAACATACGGTATGGTAAGGTATTATTGTCTTCATTGACGTACAATTAACTACTAAATCAGATGTTGGGACAACGAAAACAGACTTAGACGACGAAAGCAGCATGCGTTATTGATGCGAAACAAAGGCATCTCCATTTATAATTTTTGAAGAAGAAATCGCATTATCATACATGCCATTTTCTGTATTTAATGACGTCATCCACCACGCTTTCTTATACCATCAATTACGATACCAAATACATTAACACATGGGAATTTTCTTAATCCATGCGCTTTCCTTAATTCCCGGGAATTTTTCCTATTAAACATAATATATACAAAATGTAACCAAAAGCCGTTACATACCTTATACAAGGGAGTAAAGCTTAAAAAACATTGATGTGGCTAAAATAGCCATTATACACGGTAGCAATATATACAGGGGTACTCGTAATTACGCACACTAAATAGAAAACATCTACCAAAATTTAATTATTGAAAGAAAAAAAGATAGCTACGTAATGTAAATATATTTACCAATAATAACACAAATTTGAAACGTAAATTAAGGTAACGTTACCCAGAAAGTTACGTAAAATTAAATTTTCTTTAAAAAACATGTTCACTCATTTTCTTATAAAATTCATCATTTTTTAGATATTGAAAAAAATTTAACTAGCACTTAAATTCTACCTTAGGAATTTTTTTGCCGCTAAATATCGAGCTTCGAATGGACCTTTCCACTCCTCCTCTGAATTTCACACAAAATCTAATCAGGTCCTCGAGAAATGAATAGTAACTTAACACACACGCACGCAAACACGCACGCACGCACACACTCACGCACGCACGCGCACTCGCGCAACAGACGCGCATACAAGCGCAGACGCATATGTAAATACAGACACAGACACAAACACACATACACGAACACACGCAGACAGGAAGACACGCATGCACGCACGCACGCACACCGCAAATAACAATATATATATATATATATATATATATATATATATATATATATATATATATATATATATATAAAATGGCCTCTCTGGGAAATGACTCTTCTCAATACTGCTAGGAATGTTTCTGTAGTAATGTAATTCAGTACCTTCAGATGGATTGCCCTGATTGACAAACATATAAACATTCTTTTGACGATCTTACTTGGATTGGTCCGGAGTAATCTATCCCGGTATGTGTAGATGGTGAATTTGGCGTTACCTATTATTTTGTTGTTGAACTGGACTCCTTGGTGGGGAACGAAGCATCGTTTCTCGTTATGGTTGCCAGTTAGTTGCGTGTGTCCCAACTTTAAGTATTATTCCATGATTTTTTTGTATTCCTTCTCCTGTTTGGCATCCTTTAAGAATATTTGCTCTAGTCAACGGCTACTATTTTGGGGCTCTCTAGGGTTAATGTATCTTTTTTGAATTTAGTCTTCATTGTATAAGTTCCATTAGGATCTCTTACGGTGGTTTGGTGGTAATGTTGTTCACATCTTCCTTCACCTTGTGGAGAGAGTTTTGGTGGTCTGGATACTTACTGGAGTTCCTAAAATTTCTCTAATTGAGCTCTTTCTTCTGCCCGTGACACCATGTTAACTAGCGCCATTTCTTGTTCTCTGGGATTATAGACCTGTCTTGACACAATCCATCCCAATTCTGTATTTTAACCTTGGAGCTCGCCCGTCTTTCTCGCGCCATCTTCTACTAGTTTCACATAATCCTCTGCTCTTGGTAGCACGCCCGGTAAGTTGAGCGTGGGATTCGGTAGAATTCGGTTTGTTGGTTTTACTAGATGTTTGTAGTACTGGTGGAGTAGCAGATGGTGTGGATATTGGCGAAACGAATGGCATTTGACGTTGAAATTATGTTCCATGCAATTAAAACATGGACGCTTCTCTTCCACGAAGGCGAGCATGGATGGTGGTGCTAACATTTTGAATGTGATGCAGTCACCCAATTTGTGCTGTCTCTTGCAGTAAAAGCATACTTGTTGACGAAAATTGGCCAGAGTTTCCGTGCCTCTATCCGTACGATCATCGGAACCCAGGATGCTGCCCCTGTTCCCAGGTTTGTGATCACATCCAAATTTGTTAACGTGTATTACATTTTTGAAGATGCCTTGGAAAGTTTTTCAGTTTTTAGTCATCACTAAAAATGTAGGTAGCTCAACCTTTAGTAGTGCAACTTTACTTGTTTTACTTACACGTGTGGCCATGCTTCCGAGTATGATGTTCATCACACCATTATTCGATCTTCTCAAATTCGCTTCTTGTAAAATAGGTATCCTGAAATCGTGTTTCATGTACCTTAATGTGTTTGTGCAGCTCCTCAATCGCAGTCCATTTTGTTGAATTTTTTCTTGTCGCATGTTGATTTGGACTGTGTTTTCTTGCTCTAATTTTTCTTCCACTCGCTGTAGTAGACTGTAATTGCTGAAGCTGGATGTCTTATAGTTTCAATCGTTGTGATTGTTCCTTGTCGGTCCCCTCATCTCTTTGCGTGGTGGCCTATAGTTTTTTCTCCAGGTATGTCGGGTGAAGTTTAATATTATACTTTACCGAACTGCTCAAAATATTTTGACGTGTGGTAGTCATGATCTTATATTTCTAGTTTCGATAGCTCCTGATGTGTGCTTAATATTCTTTCCCATCATGCCTCTAACGTACTGCGACGATCGTTCGTGTAACCGCGTTCTTCTGTGGTATCGAATTTTTTTCATATCCATTGCCTTTCCATTTTCATTTTGGTTGCTGACCAATTCTTTGAACTGTTCCATTTTCGTTCTATGGTTTTTCCTACAAAGTTTAATGTTCCTTACCCATTACCCACAGCCTTTAGTTTCTGATGTGATGCTGTAAATATAAATGCTGACAAGGGTTAAGTTTGGTTTGAGTCTCACTTTTCGCTCAACTCGTGTTCGCCCTTTTTGAATTCTATTAATGGGATTGATTATTTTTGCGTTGTGGGAATTTTTTCTTCACACAATTTCTGTTTATCTAAAAAACGAATTGTATATCCCTTAATCGCTGTTTTCTAAGATGTTCTTTTCTGTAAGGGCGAAAATCCTTACAGTTCCACAGGGACAGACCTTTCTGCTTCGCGATGCACCTTTTCTGTTGTTCTGGGGGATCGTAGCTATTCCCTTCTTCCCGACGGTGGCGATGATGTTCTCACAGCTTGTTGCCGGTGGTGGTGGTTCGATGGGCTACGTTTCTTTCAGTGACTACCGATGTTGATGGCTCGAAAGATCATGTTTCCTATCAATGGTTGCCGATGTTTCTAGCTCGATGGACCATGTTTAATCTCGGGTTAGTTGAGATTAATTATGTTGGGGATGCAAGACTTACACTGTCACTTGTATCCATTGTAGACTGGTCCTTTCACCCGTGAGTACTTGAACTAATTGGATCTAACTCAATACTTTTTATCACATTTACAGTAAACATATGCTACTTTATCATTTACTGTAATTTGTCTTTGTTCGTTTCTATGTTTAATTGTTTGCGTGACTGGTTGTCTGTACTTTGATGTGTTTATTTGTTTGTGTGTTTGTAATATAGCTACTTTGCATGCTTGTGCGTATACTGGATGGTGCGTTGGATTATTTAGCTCCTTAGATTTAGAGATTCGGGATGCTTAAGTTATGTGAGTAATTCTCTGCTTGTGCGTTTGCATGTTTGAGGGTTTATGTGTTTGTATATTGGCTAGTTGTCTTGTTCGCAAGTCCTTATGTTTGAGGATAACTTTGCCAGGTAAGTTTCTTGTTTGCTAGTTGGTTGGTGTTTGAGTGTTTGCATGTTTGCGGGTTTTTGTTTGTAAAATCTTTGTTTTTGAGCCCTAGCTTCTACATTATGTTGCAAAATTGCCTCCGTGTAGTTTTTGTGTATGTGTCAGCGTTTGCGTGTTTGTGTGTTAGTACGTTTTGGGGTTCTGATGTTTGGGCCATTACTTGTTTGCTAATTTCATTGTTTGCGTATTTGCGTATGTCAGCTAGTTGGTGTGTTTGCATATGAGAGGATGTTTGTTGTGGGGTTATGTGTTTTCATGTGAGGTCGTTGAGTAGTCTGTTTCCTTCTTGTGTCTGTGGGTTTAAGTGTTTGGGTGTCTACTTGAATGTTTCTTGTTTCTCTGTTTGCGTTGTTGTATGTTTGAGAGTTTACGTGTTTTGTGTTTTGGTGTTTACTTGTTTCCTAGTTTCTTTTTTTGCGTGTGCTTGTTTGTTTGCCACCAATTTTTTGCAAGTTTAGTTGTTTTCTTAACTGCTCTTGCATGTTTAGTATGTTTGTGTGTTTTGCTGTTTGTAGGTGTGTGGTTGTATATTTTGCTGTGTTTCATATAACTTTTAAATTATGTCGCAAGTACAAACTTTTAAGTTATGTTAAAGATAAACATTTGATTATTTAACATATTCAATCCATATATCTAAAACATAGTTTGAGGATTCAACAGAAAATTTAAATGGACGATTTATAAGAAATTATTTCACAAAGAAAAGCATCTTACGCAACGCAACATTATGATCTGGTGACCTGATTGTTTCAGATTTATATTATTAAGCATAATTTGGTGAATTGGTTGTCCTGGAAACAATGGAAGCTAAATGTCGTCCATTTGACATGCACACTCTTCCCCACGGGTTAAATGAAAGTAGAAATGAAGAAAAAATATATACGAGACAAAATATTTTAAATTCAAACTATAAACATGTCGTGTGGTTACCACACAATCTCCCTAACAGTTAGACCACCTAGTTATACATTAATTTACAGTACCAGTATTCATGTCAGAGGAAAATCGTAATTTTCTTCACTTATCAATTTTACATAAAAATATCTGGTGTGGAACACTACGCGACCTTCCTACCTACAACATCGAAATGAAACGAAATGAAATAATGTTAATTTAAATTTTTCTAGATAACTATGCAACTACTTCATTACACGTTGATAACGAAAACAGGCAACATTGTTAAAACAAATGTAAAGTAAACAAAAATTCCAAAGCCGCTCACTTCTATAAAAATATCGATAATGCAGCTTCATCATTTTTAATCATATTTATTTAATTTTACATTTATTTCGCTTTACATTAAAACAAGTTATAAAGAAAATTTATGTAAAATTAAAATTTCTCTAAAAATGCGTCTACACCTCTTTTATAAAATTAATCGTTATTCAGATAATGAAAATTTTGAACCAACACTCAAATTCTACCTTAGGAATTTTTTTACTGCTAAATTACGGGTCGTACCAAAAAATTGCATAGAGTATAATTAATCGATGTGTTTATGGTCTATATCTAGGTATCTAGGTCTGGGTACAGATGTTTTAGAAATGTTTGATAAAACCAATAACCGAACCTAATAAATCCCTTCTACGTCTCTGAATTCGCCCAAAACCTAAACAACTCTATGCCAAATGAAAACAAGGTAAAATTCAAAAATTTAAGTACGTGGTAATTTCGATATGGAGTTATCGTAGATACTAACATCCATGCACACACACACACACACACACACACACACACACACACACACACACACACACACACACACACACACACACACACACACACACACACATAGACGCACGCACGCACGCACGCAAGCACGACCGGATGCATACACGCACGCACGAACGCACGCACATGCACACACGCTCGCATCCAAGCACGCACGCACGCACGCACCCGCGCACGCACGCACACACACGCACATACGCAAACGCGCACAGACGCACAAATGCATACACGCAAACCAGCAGACACGCAGACATGTAGACAAGCAGACAATCAGACACGCAGACACGCAGACACGCAAACACGCAGACACGCAGACACGCAGACAAGCAGAAACAGGCATAGACGGACACGGACAGGAAAACGTACAAGGACTAGGGACACGGACAGGAACAGGGACGCGGACACAGACACAGAAACAGAGATGGACCCAGACATAGACACAGACATAGACACAGATACAGACTCAAACACAAACACAGACACAGACACAGCCACAGACACAGACACGGACACGGACACAGACACAGGCACAGACACAGACACAGACACAGACACAAATACAGAAACAGACACAGACACAGACACAGACACAGACACAGACACAAACACAGACACAGACACAGACAAAGACACAGACACAGACACAGACACAGACACAGACACAGACACAGACACAGACACAGACACAGACACAGACACAGACACAGACACAGACACAGACACAGACACAGACACAGACACAGACACAGACACAGACACAGACACAGACACAGACACACACACACACACACACACACACACACACACACACACACACACACACACACACACAGACACAGACACAGACACAGACACAGACACAGACACAGACACAGACACAGACACAGACACAGACACAGCCAGGGACACGGACAGGGACACAGACAAAGACACAAACACAGAAACAGACTCAGACACAGACAGACACAGACTCAGACACAGACAGACACAGACACAGACACAGACACAGACACAGACACAGACACAGACACAGACACAGACACAGACACAGCCACAGACACAGACAAAGACACAGACACAGGCACACACAGACACAGCCACAGCCACAGGCACAGACACAGACACAGACACAGGCACAGGCACAGACACAGATACAGACACAGACACAGGCACAGACACAGACACAGACACAGACACAGACACAGATACAGACACAGACACAAACAAACACACAGACGCAGACACATACACAGTCACAGCCACGGACACGGACACGGACACGGACACAGACACAGACACAAACACAGAAACATATACAGACACAGACACAGACACAGACACAGACACAGACACAGACACAGACACAGACACAGACACAGACACAGACACAGACACAGACGCAGACACAGACGCAGACACAGACACAGACACAGACACAGACACAGACACAGACACAGACACAGACACAGACACAGACACAGACACAGACACAGACACAGACACAGACACAGGCACGAAAACGGACACGGACACGGGCACGGACACGAGACACAGACACAGACACAGACACAGACACAGACACAGACACAGACACAGACACAAACACAAACACAGACACAGACACAGACACAGACACAGACACAGACACAGACACAGACACAGACACAAACACAGACACAGACACAGGCACAGACACAGACACAGACACAGACACAGACACAGACACAGACACAGACACAGACACAGACACAGACGACAGACACAGACACAGACACAGACACAGACACAGTCACAGAAACCGACAGACACAGGCACAGCCACAGACACAGCCACAGGCACAGACACAGACACAGACACAGACACAGATACAGACACAGACACAGACACAGACACAGACACAGACACAGACACAGACACAGACACAGACACAGACACAGACACAGACACAGACACAGACACAGACACAGACACAGACACAGACACAGACACAGACACAGACACAGACACAGACACAGACCAGACGCAGACCAGACACAGACACAGACACAGACACAGACACAGACACAGACACAGACACAGACACAGACACAAACACAGACACAGACTCAGACACAGACACAGATACAGACACAGACATAGATACAGACTCAGACACAGACACAGACACAGACACAGACACAGACACAGACACAGACAGAGACACACTCACAGACACAGTGACAGACACAGACAGACACAGGCATAGACACCGACGCAGACGCAGACGCAAATGCAGACGCTGACGCAGACGCAAACGCAGACGCACACGCAGACGCAGGCGCAGACGCAGACGCAAACGCGGACGCGGACGCGGACGAGGACGCAGACGAGGACGCAGACGCAGATACAAACCCCACATACACGGACACGTACACGGACACGGACACGTAGACGGACATGGACACTGACCCGGACACGGACACGGACACGGACACGGACACGGACACGGACACGGACACGGACACGGACACGGACACGGACACGGACACGGACACGGACACGGACACGTACACGGACACGGACACGGACACGGACACAGACACAGACACAGACACAGACACAGTCACAGAAACAGACAGACACAGGCACAGCCACAGACACCGACACAGACACAGACACAGACACAGACACAGACACAGACACAGATACAGACACAGACACAGACACAGACACAGACACAGACACAGACACAGACACAGACACAGACACAGACACAGACACAGACACAGACACAGACACAGACACAGACACAGACAGAGACACAGCACAGACACAAACACAGACGCAGACGCAGACACAGACACAGACACAGACCCAGACACAGACACAGACACAGACAAAGACACAGTCACAGACACAGACACAAACACAGACACAGACTCAGACACAGACATAGATACAGACACAGACATAGATACAGACTCAGACACAGACACAGACACAGACACAGACACAGACACAGAACAGACAGAGACACACTCACAGACACAGTGACAGACACAGACAGACACAGGCATAGACACCGACGCAGACGCAGACGCAAATGCAGACGCTGACGCAGACGCAAACGCAGACGCACACGCAGACGCAGACGCAGACGCAGACGTAGACGCGGACGCGGACGCGGACGCAGACGAGGACGCAGACGCAGATACAAACCCCACATACACGGACACGTACACGGACACGGACACGTAGACGGACAGGGACACGGACACGGACACGGACACGGACACGGACACGGACGGACGGACACGGACACGGAAACGCACACGCACACTCACACGCACACGGACACGGACACGGACACGTACACGGACACGGACACGGAGACAGACACGGACACGGACACGGACTCGGACACGGATACGGACACGGACAGGGAGACGGACACGGACACGGACACGGTCACGGACACGGATACGGACACGGACACGGTCACGGACACGGACACGTACACGGACACGGACACGGACACGGACACGGACTCGGACACGGACACGGACACGGGCACGGACACGGACACGGACACAGATACAGACACACAAGCTCGCACGCACGCACGCAAGCTCATTTGCTTGTATGCACGCACGCACGATCGTACGCACGCAAGCACGCACCGACGCACACACGCGCACACGCATGCGCACGCACATGCGCACACGCGCACAGACGCACAAATGCAGACACGCAGATACACGGACACGCAGGCGTGCAGACACGGAGACTCAGACACGCAGACACGCAAACGCGCAGACAAGCAGAAACAGGCACATACAAACACGGAAACGGATATGTACTCGGACACGCACAGAGACAGGGACACGGACACAGAGACAGAGACAGACACAGACCCAGACACAGACACAGACGCAGACACAGATGTTGACTCAGACATAGACACAGATTCAGTTTAAAGTAATTGCTTAGAGGCAGAGTCAAAAATTGCACTATGTTCGCTATGTTGATTAAAAATGTATCACAACTGTTATGTTAATACCTTTAATAATGAATAATAGTTAGTCTAAAATTTATTGCACTCTATAGAAAATGTTCTTTAAATTTTTATTTATTTTTTCTTAATTGTTGTGTCAAATGTTGAAATTCGTCTACAAATTTTTGCATAATATGGCTATCGGTGTGGCCACGTGGTGTAGCACAGATAGTGAGTATAATATAAGCAGCGAACGTAGCGTACATAGCTACCGCTCGGTTTGGCCAAGCCTAAAACTGAGGGGCCACTGAGGGTGAACCGAATGTAAGTTAAGCGATACAAATTTGAGATAAACTAAACTATGTGAAATAAAGCTACCCTGGCAAATAAACCCGAGATGTGCAGTTGATTTGTAAAAGTACAAGAAAGACGTAGGTAACATTCTTCTCGTTTGTTCATATCCACACCCTTTGTAATTATTTTAGTTCGTCAAACTATCACATACGACTGAACTTACTCCAGCAAAGAATTCGCTCGAATCAAAATAGAGCTAAACCGAGCGAAGATAAATATTGTTTTTAAGTTTCGCTAGATTAATATTGTCTCGCTTAAGCGGCTTTTACATTTACGAGTACTAAGATTTACTAGCATCCGAAGCCCTTCTCTCGATAATTCAGTTTCTGTCATATTTGAATATAAAAAACACTTACTCGAATACGAGTAGGTACTTGGAAATGTAAATGACGCTTTAGCGTTGTTTGCCGTGATCGCATACGTTTATAATAAAGCTAATTTTTATAAAACTTAGCACCCAGTGGCAGACCCCTCCCTTTTAATCTTCAATTATAATTTAATTTTCTCCACTTTGATTAATTTGAACATTAAAATAAGTTGTTTTGTATAAAACATACCAGAATGGTCAATTTTCTTCCATCTTATTGACCAAAATGTTTAGCATGTGTACTTTGTTATTGACGGTGTAGGTTTCATGTACTTTTCCCTTCAATATTCTCAAGTCGCAATCATTTAACACGATTTTTTTAGAACGGCCACTTCTTTTTTTCTATGGAGAATTCAGAATCCCTCGTCGCTTGACTTAACTTCATTTCTAATAATAATTATCGTTATTACAGATTTAGTTGGGCAATTCAAAAAATTACCTAATTTTTTTTATAAAAGTAACCGATTTCCCTGCTAATTCCGTTGCCTTTTTGAAAGGAAATGACCACACACCTGAGGCTTTCTGCCCATCGAAGAACTGGATAAAGTTTTTAATAATATTTCTGAATATCTCGGAATGAACCACTTTTCTCGAAATCGTAGCCATGTGTTTAGTAGGATATTGACAATGACAATGACAATTTAGTGATTTTGTACACGATTGTACATCTAAGAATTCTAACGTGTGATTGGGTAAATTGAATTGGCGCTACTTTGGTGATATTTAGTTCGGATATTTTCCGGGGACTTTGTTTTTCTGGCAGAGTTATATCGGTGTTATCCAATGACTTCCTAGTAATACGTATTTGATTACGTAGAAGAGCATTTTCAGTCCTTTTGTAAATATTATTAGCTTGTTTGTTATTAAAATTTCTTTTAATATAGATAATTTTATGGTCCCGGCATCGAATAAAGAAGTGAGTGGCGATAATAATTGTGTTTTACGTTTCCTTAATTTTTCAAAATGTCTGATAGAACGATAAGTTTTCTTCCCATAAATGACTGAAGTATGAAAATGTAAATTTTCACCATTATCACACATAATGACATAATGACCTAGTTATCCTTAACAAAAATTTAATTCAATAGTTGGTTTTATACGTTTCTCAAACTGTTATATGAATAGCAGGCTCATGTTTATGTTTTAATTTTTCAACTTTGACAAAATTGTTTACATCTTTAACAATTTTAATAGAAATTACTACTGACGCAAATCACTATAAGTGTTATCGAAACATTTAGAATGTATAATTTAAAATACACCATTAAAAAACCCAAAAAAGATAAGTAATTTATTATAAGGCAGGATGTTTAAAATGCAGAGTGGGAATAAGAACCTTTAACTTTTCGACGTTGTTTAATTTGAAGAGTTCACGAAGTTGACAACTCGTAGGTGGAAGCTGACAGCTACTAGATCCTACTATTCTATACTAGGAATATATCTACTTACGATCTGAATCTCGAGTAAATATTTAGACTTATATACATTACACTTACAGGAATAATACCTGCTACTGATGCAACCTACAATGCAATAGTATTCCTTATTTCGAATTTAATCGATAGAATGACAATACTACAAGTAACTTTTCGCCAATGACCACGCTGTACACAATACACACTGAACACGAATGAACGATTCAACGACAACAAACAGTACATGCTCAGCGAAACAATTAAAGGGCGAACCTTTACTCAGTTGGCCGGTGGTCGGTACAGTGTTGCCCATTTGTGGGGAATTCCCCAAACTGCGGGGAATCACAAGTCAATCAGGATTGGTATCATGGGGAGAAAATACGGGAATTTTAACATTTCACAATTTTTAATGCAGGGTTTTGGTCGACATGGCCTTGAGATTGATAGAGATGATACCGCTGAAAGTTACGCTTTAAAAACTACATGGGAGACCACTCGGGATCAGTCCGTTTTCATAAGCCATTTACAAATGAATCATTTGACAGAAAATTCAGTGTTCTTAAAAATATAAGGACAGAAAGTCAAAAACGTCTTAATATGGATACAGCAATATTTTTAAATTTAATTAATTTTAAACTTAATCCTTTAAATATAATTCTGACCGCTGACAAATGGCAACAGACAGTCTATGAACAAACATAAATAAATAAAGGTTATTGATTTTATATTGAAACTGGTTCCTTTCTTGAGTCAATATTTAGTGTATGATCCATTTCCACACAATATTATTTATCTTTGGTACTTAATTATACAACCTACACAGTACCCCATTTCAAGGTTGTAACAAACGACAGGTTATAAGATCTCCAGCACGCTCTTACTAAAGAAGCTTGTTTTTGAGTCTTAATTAACAGAACAATTGTTTAAAATAGCATTAGCTATGTTTACTCCTACTAATATTAAACAAAAATAAATAAAACGTATATTAAAGATAACATTTTATTCAATCACAAATACATTCTCTTTGTTGTGTAACATTTACCTATTTAGGAAATATTTGGTTATATGGTATAAGAGAAAATAAAGCATTGGCTTCGTTGGTGTAGGCTATTGAATAGATACGCAAAAATGTCTCCTTCTCGCTCGCTATTATAGATTTCCAATTACTATTAAAAAATGTATTTATATTTTCATTTTCCTTTGGGTCGCCCATATCAAACTGAAATGTCATACCTCCAAAATCGAGCGCTTCTATATTAACGTTTGTAATGGAAATGTAATCTTCACCATCTTTACTCAATATATTTCCAGTAAAAGTTATTTGGGAAAAGTAATCATCTAACAAAGATAACAACTAAAAACTCTCATAAACCATATTACCCTTACTTTCTTTAAAATCAGTTTTCCAGTGCCACTAAAATCATTTCCATTAACTATGGCATTTTTAAACTCGTAATCAGTTCTAAACTCAATTATGGGACAAAATAGTTTGATACTAATGAAAACTTCCGAATCACTTAATTTTGCACTAGAAAACACGTGAAAAGAATAGAATTATGTAAAAGTACCACATTACTCTACGTCTCTAATCTCTCCTTCAGTATGACCATGTAATTCTATATTAGTATATGTTCGTTCAAAAGAGTGTGGAGAAAGTGGTACACCGTCCATGATGAAAACCTCATTGGATCAAGTTTTGGAATGTTAAATTCAGGCATACCTTTAATGTGAGTATTACATAATTAATTTAACATGTAGGCTTTTTACCTGCACGAAGAACTTCCAGACCTTTTGGTATAGCCGATTTCAGACATCCATTTATGTCTGGGTCAGAGCGGGAACATGTTTGAAATTTACCTAAGTTAAGACATATTTTAGAAAGCAACTTTTGCCACTTTGATGCTATAACCATCAGTAGCATAGCAGAACAGTAATTAACAAGGTAAACGAGTACAGTGAACATTATACTAGTAGCGATACTCACCAATTAACTGGCCAATGGACAGAAATGGAAGGAATAGCAGCGCTAAGAAATTCGATAAGTTTCTCATTGTGAGTTGAAACTAAATCTTTGAAATTGAAAATTTCTTTATATAACACAGTCACATAAATATTCATGGCACTATAATTAGTAGATTCTCACGATTTCATTAGTAATTGTTATTTCAACCCACATTGATTATAATGATGAAATCAGAAATAACACAGATTTGTTTTCAAAATCGGAGATAAAGTTTCAAAAGTTTTTGACTATGCAAATACGCTTAATCGGGGATACGACGTCACAATTTCTAAGTAAAGCTTAAGAGTCGGTACTAAATGGATAAGTATAACATTTTTGTTGGTGCTGTTCTATGTCAGATCAGTTAAAAGACTTATTTAAACATTTTCCAATTTTATTTTTTAACATAGGGTAGGAACATAAAAGTATCAATTAACACCAAACCAACTCCAGTAAAATATTTTCCACCCTTGATCTGCTATTTCACTCGAAATTATGATGCGTTGGAAAACATTTGACAATTGAGGCTTATTTAAAGTACTAATTAATTATAAAATTTTCCCAAAATTGTCGGAGAAAACTACAACCTGGTCAATAGAAGTATTGATTCAATGTTAGGATGCAAGTGGCAAAACAACATGCTAAAACCCAATGTTTCTAGAATTAAATGTTTCTAACATCCTCAAGTCCTTGGATCATTTGTACTATTGGAATATTTGCAATGCAAATATTGCAGATTTTGTACATTATGATTTATTACCAATTAATATAATTTCAAACAATATTCAAATACTGTTTGAATATGTATTACGGCTACCTCTAACTTATTCACACTTTCTCATACCAATTGTGCAAAGAAGTGTTACTCTCATACATTTGGAAAACCAAGATACATGATTTTCATTATAATAAGTATTATATAAACCTACCTGAATTTTTCTCTTTTATAATACATAAATTAATAATTTTAAATTATTATTAATTCTTTCTTTCTTTCTGTTCAAATCGTTGAACCATATGTCGTTTAAATTAAATACCCTAATTCAAATGACGATCCTTCACCATTCTCTATCATTTGTATATCATGAAAGCCATGGCTATCTTAACTAACATTTTACACACACACACGACACGCACACGCAACGCACACAGCACTACACGCACAGCACAGCACGACGCACACAGTCACGTACCACAGCACACGCACACCACGCACAGCACACGCACCACACGCACACGCAACACGCACACGCACACGACACCAACGCACACACACACACGCACACGCACACGCACACCACACTACGCTACTGCACAAACACACACCACCACACGCACACACACGCACACGCACACGCACACGACACACGACACACACACACGCACACGACGCACACGCACACGCACACGCACGCACGCGCACCGCACACGCACACGACACGCACACGCACTCGCCCATGCACACGCACTCGCACACGCACACGCACACGCACACGCACACGCATCACGCACGCACACCACACGCACCGCACACGCACACGCGCACGCACACGCACACGCACTCGCACGCACGCACACGCACAAGTAGTAAGGCTAGGTGACTTCTGACCAGGATGTGACGTCACACCAATCAACGATGTGAGCGAGCACTTAAACCCGCCTCACCGGAAGTTTGCGGTTAGAGGACCAATGGGAGAAGAGTGCGTGGTTTCTCCTATCGGAAGGAGCAATGACGTCAGGAGAATGGTATGCGAGATTAGGCCCCGTCCCTTGTTGAGTTCAGGAAAGGGGATGGCCATTAGCTGGCCAATGAGAGACGTGGCGGCCGTGTTGGAGATCTTTAGCGGCCTCTGTATTCTTCCGCAGATGGCTTCTTTGGATATCTTCAGCCGTTTCCTGTAGCTCCTTCGAGGCTGTTTTCGGCCGCTTCTGATGGTTTCTTTAAAGGTCTTCTGCGGTTTTTGGTGGGTTGGTTTCCGTCCTCGCGTTGTTGTCATGTCGTAATCTGTGGGGCATTTAGGACAGCTTCTTTATCGCTGTTGAAGAGCAAATTCCGGTTACAGAATGAAGTTTGACAAAATTGCTTGCACCGGGATTCGAATTCGAGTAAGTCAAGTTATGTCGTCTAATAAGCATTTTAAACAACTTTGGTAAAATTTTTGAAATGGTTTTGTACTCAAAAATATACCCTTTAGTTAAAAGTTCAACTATGACTAACTTAGTCACATTTACACAGTTTACCGCCACTGCACTTGATAATCATGGCAAAGTGTATGTCGTCTATACAGACTTCGCTAAGGCTTTTGATAGTATTTCCCATCATCTTTATTAGCTAAATTAGATGCGTTTGGTTTTAGTCAATCGCTGTTGCGTTTATTATCATCCTACTTACAGGACCGTGTTCAACAAGTCACTTACAATAACTTTATTCATCGTGCCTTATCGTAACTTCAAGTATTCCACAAGGGTTCAATCTTGGACCACTTTTATTCTTCTTACTTATACATGACTTATCGCCCGTAATAGCTTGCAATACATTACTTTCCGCGGATGATTTAAAAATTTTGACGTCAATAACCAACATGAATGGCTGTCACTTCTTACAGTGTCAAATTGATGCTTTTATATTTTATATTGGGTTTTATTTTTCTTAATTGTAGATCTTTCTTAAATATAAATGCGTTTAAATATTTATTCTTCTGTTTGGTACGCACTAAACTTGAGTATTGCGTTTTCGCTTGAAATCCCATTTTTAAAAATCAAAAAGATTTACTCGAATCTATCCAACAAAAATTTAGCATACAAATTAAATCTATCTTAGCCTGTCCGAGGATTTAATCACGATTTGTTGCTTCAACGGTTTGGTGTATACTCTTTAGACAGTTGGCGTAAAGCAGTTGCATTCACCTTTCTCTATAAATTGCCCATGCTTATTATCAATACTCACATTTCATGTTTCTTCCTACACATCTCGTAATAGCGTTACTTTTAACTATGCTACACCTAGAATTAATTTACTATTAAAGTCTCCTATCCTATATTGCATTAAAACTTTTCATTCATTACAAGAAATATAAGATTCATACAATATTGTTATTTAAATTTAATTTTAGTTATTTGCATGTATAATACTGCTTTTGTTATCAATTGACCTCTATTTTATTTATTTTATTGCTTATTTTGTTGTAATATGTCGCATCACCTATTTTTGTCCAGTAATTGGTCTGTAGTACAATAAATTATTATTATTATTATTATTATTATTATGAATATATGCATTTGCATGTAACCAACTGAGCTATCAGGATTTTAGATATGAAACGTAAAAAGTGTGACATAAGCATAAATATTCAAGCCGACGTCACAATGAATTAAGAGCAGCTTTTCATTTATGTAATTACATATTACAACTAAAATACTAGTTACAGTGTTTTGAAGTAATAAAATACAAAAAGGGGATTTGCATTTTCAAATAAACATTAAATTCACGATGAGAAAATTTTAATATAATTTAAACTAGCATTATATGTATTCTAAAATAGAAGCAATGCATTTACTTATAAATATTTAGTACATATTAATTAAATATATTAAAGCTAAGTAGAGCGAACAGTTCTAGTTATCATCATCATATGCTTTAATTAAACTTAATAATAAATATATACTCTAAAGAAGCAAATTTTACCATTTAATAACATCCTCTAATGCTCCAGTTATGGTCGATGAAAGTGTGAGAACGCATTCCGAGGAACAAGGAAATCAATTTACGCGCAACTAGTTTTTCTTATTATAATGCAAATCGTATATTTTACAATTAGAATGCAAATAAATTAATAAATTAAAAAATCGACCTATGTTATGCACTACAATTAAAACTATTTGCATTTGTAAATAAAATCATATATAAAATTATATTGAAAATTTGCAATATCTAATTATTTAAGCTGATGTCACAATGCACGAATGAAGAGTAGCTTTACATTTCCGTTAAAACGATAGTCAGTGTTAGAGAGAATACATTCGAGAAACAACATCCGGCGCGCATTCTAAATATAACCGTTTGTTAAATTTGAATAAATAACTAATTAATGCATTTGATAATAAATAGAAAATAATGTTGATAAACATGTAATACTAATAAAGTAATAAATTAGAAAAAGACTTTGATGTTGCATTACAATAAAAATTATTTGCAACTGCTCCAGTTATGGTCGATGAAAGAGTCAGAACACACTCCGAGGAACAAGAAAAGCAATTTACGCGCAACTATTTTTTTTATTCTAATGCGTACATTTTACAATTAAAATACAAGTAAATTGATAAATTAGAAAAAAGACTGTTATGCATTACAATTAAAACTATTTGCATTCGTAAATAAAATCATATAAAAACATTATATTGAAAGTTTGCAATATATAAATATTTAGGCTGACGTCACAATGAATGAAGGGTATATTTCCATTTCCGTTAAAAAGAAAGTCAGTGTTAGAGAGAGAAAACATTTGAGAAACAACATCCGGTGCGCATTCTAAATATAATCGTTTGTTAAAGTTGAATAAATCCGTTATTAATGCATTTGATAGTAAATAGAGAATAATGTTGATAAACATGTAATACTAATAAAGTAATAAATTAGAAAAATACTTTGATGTTGTATTACAATTAAAATTATTTGCGACTGCTCCAATTATCGTCGATGAAAGAGTCAGAACACACTCCGAGGGACAAGAAAAGCAATTTACGTGCAACTACTTTTTTATTCTAATGCAAACCGTACATTTTACAATTAAAATACAAGTAAATTGATAAATTAGAAAATAGACTTATGCATTACAATTAAAACTATTTGCATTCGTAAATAAAATCATATAAAAACATTACATTGAAAGTTTGCAATATATAAATATTTAAGCTTACGTCACAGTGAATGAAGGGTAGCTTTCCATTTCCGTTAAAAAGATAGTGAGTGTTAGAGAGAGAAAACATTTGAGAAACAACATCCGGTGCGCATTCTAAATATTATCGTTTGTTAAAATTGAATAAATACATAATTAATGCATTTGATGATAAATAGAAAATAATGTTGATAAATACATAATACGAATAAAGTAATAAATTAGAAAGAGACTTTGATGTTATGCACTACAATTAAAACTATTTGCAACTGCTCCAGTCATAGTCGATAAAAGAGTGAGAACGCATTCAGAGGAACAAGGAAAGCAATTTACGCGCGACCTATTTTCCTTATTCTAATGCAAATCGTACATTTTATAATTAAAATACAAGTAAATTAGTAAATTAGAAAAAAGATTTATGTTATCCATTACAATTAAAACTATTTACATTTGTAAATAAGACCATGTATAAAAATTATATTGAAAGTTTGCAATATATAAATATTTAAGCTGACGTCACAATGAATGAGGAGGAGCTTTTCATTTTCGTTAACATGATAGATAGTATTAAAGAAAATACATTCGAGAAACAACATCAGGCGCGCATTATAAATACAATTTATGATAATGCATTTGATAATGAATAGAAAATAATATAATACCTATAAAGTAATAAATTAGAAAAAGACCGCAATTGTATGCATTACAATTAAAACTATTTGCATTTGTAAACAAATCATACATAAAAATTGTATTGAAAGTTTCTATATGTAATGATATTCAACTTAGAATTCGCATGTTTTTGCATATTATCTAGAAACCATAGATCTCAAAGTATTAGTAAAGCTAATAAATATGTATTCTGTGTAATAAAATCCTTAAGGAATTTATGCATTCCAATGTTAAATGATTTTACACTGTATGAAAATAATATTATCTCGAAAAAATAGATATTTATCAGCTGTAGATCAGACATTCCGTATTGTAAAATTTCTCATAAGTGTTATTCAAAATTTATATTAATAAATTAATATTCCATACAGAATAAACAATTACAACAGATAAAATTTTTATATCCAAAAAGGAAGATAATGATTTCAATGGAATAACAAGTAATATTTCTACATCTGGGTGACTATTTTCTTATAGAACAATGAAACCGGAAACCACATTCTCAATATATTGATAAAAATTCGATATAAATACTAGATGCAATCGAAATATAACTTTAGTTATTAATATTACACGCTTCAATATGGATCTTCTATAACACCTAAACTTAGTCGGTGAAGGTGAATTCAAACCTGTATTAAAAGTTTCCGATATGGTTATTGATTATAAATATTGGTTAAAAAATATTAAAATTATAAACACTAAATATGGTAGAAAGGTAGCGGTAAAACAGAAGACCATACTATATGTCTCCCGATAGATTAACGAAAGAGCTAACGGACAAGAAGGTGCATAATCTTCAGCAGTGCATTGAAACATTGCGCTGGTTTATGGAGGCAGCGTATATATTGGTAAAGCTAAAATGATGGCTAAACTATCCTTCATAAGTTATACAGGTAAGTCACTATTATTATTAATTAGTGAATTATATTTATAGGATAATCTACTTAACCATCATCGTGATCATCCTCACTGTTCCTATCATTATATTAATGTACATATTGTATATAAATATTATAATAATAAAAGAAAGTTTGTATGAAGTTGTTTATTCCTACAGCGTATAGGAGTTAATCTGAAAGGTAAAATAAAAAAAATTTGCGTCATCATAGTTAAACTAATTTATTTATTACATTAAAAACAATCAAACATTAGAGGAGGTTGTCCATCTATATGATCATTATCGATTGATTTATTCCAATGCTTCATACATCTTATTTTAGCGCGTAATTGTCTATCCTCCAGATAATGAGGTAACTTATTCCATATTGCAAGAAAATTTTCAGCGCTTATGTGTAGCAATTCACATTTCATTACACGTCGAAGATTTTCGATTATTGCTTCAAACTCTGAGATTATACGATTCATCCAAAAATAGCAATAATGATTAAATTATTAATAAAAGGTCTACATACTTACAATATAAGTAGGTAAGATTGGAAACTTTTGGGACACCACCACAAAAACCGGTTTTCCACATTTCCAAGGTTGTCACAAAACCAAGGTCCCACCGTACCAAGGTCAAAAAAGCGCAATGTGTGACCTACTTACATATCATTACCACAAACCCACGGTCACAAACCCCGATTTCCTGTTCCACAACTACAAGGCTATCTGTGCGACATATCATTACCACAAACCCACGGTCACAAACCCCGATTTCCTGTTTCACTATTACAAGGCTATCTGTGCGACATATCATTACCACAAAACCAGGGTCACAAGCTCCGCTTTTCTGTTCCACTATTACAAGGCTATCCGACCACGCTTTCCTGTTCCACAACTACAAGGCTATCTGTGCGACATATCATTACCACAAAACCAGGGTCACAAGCTCCGCTTTTCTATTCCACTATTACAAGGCTATCCGACCACGCTTTCCTGTTTCACAATTACAAGGCCATCCGTGTGACCTACTTTAAGCTTAGCCACCTGCTTGCCACTCTATACCCCACTTGTATGTTTTTTTACTCACTTGTATGTTTTTTGTCCACTTGTATGTTTTTTGCTCAACCTCACTTTTTACCAAAATAAAAGAAAAACAATATGTTAACATATTTAATTGATGTAGACAGACATGTACTAATTTATTACTCAGATATATGATTTTCTTTAGGAATAAAACATTTTGATTTAGTACAAGTGCAGAAGGTCCTCTCCACTTCCGTTTCAGTACATCTGCGCGGACGTGGTGCGAGGAGCTGAGCATAAGTGCAATGTGGTGCCCATCGTAGATGTTCCTGTAACGGATTGACATCTGGCTGCCATCGGTTTATTCTAACCCCACACATGAAACATTCAACCGTATCGTCTGAAGATGTGGAAATGAATCCTGCTGCAGCAAGCGATGAGGGTGAGTGAACTCCAGACCATGTTCGATACGTTAGTAAGCGTTTATCGAAACAGTTGTAATACTGAGGATAATAAAAGTTTGGGTCACACATGTTAACATCAGCGAAATCAGTAAGATACTGACAGGAAATAATGTATTCTATACAATATATACAATATATACAACAGATGTACAATATGTACAATATGTACAATATATACAATAGATAAAACTAGATACAGTAAAACAGATTACTCGTCTACGTAGCACACCTCATCACACAGTATACATGATCGTACACATCGTATAACTGTGTGAGAGGCGCCCTACACGACGAGCACCAATAATATTCGTGCGACAGGTAGTATCGCGCAGTCCACCGCTCCATATGCATATGATGGTCCAGTACGCGGTAATGTCCTGGTTTCAATCGGGCGAAACAGCAATGACACAAATTCATGAAGTCCACCAGATGGTATCGAACATGTATTGATATAATGTGGGCATATGCTGTTACACGACTTGCCGCAAAGTGCTCGCGTATTACCTTGCTCATTTCGGTATACCACGCTGAATTCCACTGAACCAGTTCATAATTATTTCGTAGCACTTTGTTTATGGAAGCCGGTAGTATTCCTTCCTTTTCAAAATTTACCCAGTTCGGAATTAATTGACATGTCCGTCGCGTACTAAGTTGAAATAGGGTTTGTGGTTGGTACATTGTCTTCCAATCGTCTTGCACTGGAGTAACTGACATAGTGAAGATCGGTAACTATGGTATATGTAAAACCCTCCCTTTAAGTATATGAAGAAAACTGAGTGGGAGTATGTAACCTTGTGTAGTAAACTTGTTGTGGCAAAGTGGAACAACCTTGGAAATGTGGGACCTTGAAATGTGGTGAATATAAGGTTGGAAAACGAAATATGGCAAAGTGGAACAACCTTGGAAATGTGAGACCTTGGAAATGTGGTGAATAAGTATGGCTGTGAATCCTTGAAGTAGTGGAACGAAAAAAAACCTTGAAAAGGTGTAACCGACAAGACCGCTAAAGCAATGTGTGGTACAATCGTGAAGGTCACGTAAGTAGCTTGAGGAGGGTACATAGTGGGAGAGTGTCATATATAAAGAGAGGGAATGTATGTAAAGTCAGTATCGTATATAATGGATAACATCGTACGTCAAGCCATAGAAAAGGCGAAGATTCTCGGTGCTATAAGTTCAAGTAAATATTGCGATATTTTGCTTAATAATGTGCATTATTTCTTAAATAAAAGTAAAACAAAGTTTGTTAGTGTCGGTCTATCACCCAAATTTGGATTTGAGCCAGTCGTAAAACTAGGTGGAACGAAGAGTGGTGGAGTGGTGTTTGACAAGCAGGAATGGCGTATACTTATGGATAATCAAGGGTGATTACTAATTATTTCTACAGTCCTGAAGGAACATGGCTACCTACCAAACTGGGATCGAAGACTGTCTCGTACGAAAATATTAACAAGAAAAAATTATACGCCTCTGTGATAGTGACGAAATTGATGTCTATTTAGGATGGGAGTCTATAGAACAGTTATGGAAGCTTTTGAAGATAATATATTACCGATTGGAGTTGGCAGATACTGTGAACTTTCCAGAGTTTTATAAAACCTAATACAGTCGACAGCGACAATTCCTGAATGTAACATTCACCAAGTTATAGGTCCATTGCGTGATGTATTTGAGGTCAACATAGCCTGCCTTCTGGAAATGGAAGTATTTGCCAAGGAGAAACTATATATGGATATGGATCTTACCAATCCTATAACTCAAAGGGTGGGGGTAACGCGCTTGTAGTCAATAGTGGATAGTATTAGATGTTAGTCAATATGTGGATGTGTTATAGTGCGGAGTCGTGGCCTAAAGCTGTAGATTGTGTTAGTGCAGTCCAAAGACTAATATGCCAGTTACAATCATTAGAATTCGATGCTGATCATGAAAAAGTGTATGGAATGGGTAGATATAGTGATGAGTATTTAAATAATCTAGTTAATAAGTATGGGGGAGGAATACGCCTTTATGAAAAATACATAACATCGCATGTAGGTGATATAGAGTGTATTTGTTGTATAAAGCGATTAATAGAAGACCTTAAATAAATATCATTGGAGCAATTTATACACGAAATAGAAAGATATTTACCGAATTTTGAGCCATCAGATGACGACTCACCCAGTGAAGAAGGTGCGCATTAATGAGTCCAAAACGTAGTTCACTACATAGTAGTATGGGAGTTGGCTTACAGGCATGCGCGAAAAGGAGAATGGGAACAATTAGCTAGAGATTCTGCACGATTTAAAAAAGAATAGGCGACTGTGCTAATATAATTTCACCAATTCTCGAAAAACAGCATCGTGAGTGTGTGTTTGTCAGACGCTTTAGTAGTATGTAGTGATGTATATGTATAGGATAGTAGTAATAAAAAGTAAAAAAAGATCTGTTTATTGCATATTAATATTACAGTATATATAATTAAGGTTAATTAGCGTATTACACAATGTCTTTGGTAGAAATCCAGGAGTTGTGAGAAGTATCAAAACCCAACCACTTAACGAGAGCTTTATTCCCTTGACGTCGGATGACACGTTCAACTAGATGAATGTCTGGATGTTTAACACTTTGTAGTTCGGGCTCATAGAACCGACCTTGAATCTCTTCATCTCGACTATCACGTAATGTGTAGGTGAGTGGGCTTGAACGTTTAACTGTTGATATTCGAAAGACTTCGTAACTCCAATTAGGTGTGTACCCCTTAGAGAATATGCTTCTATGTTTGCTAATGCGTACATGTTCCCCCACTCTAAATTTAGGTGTTTTACGGTCAAGAACTTTCTGACATTTTAAATGTTGCAAAATATCTGCAGCATTCTTTTCCGTTACATCTACCGGTTTATATCCGGTTGTTCTATGCTTTCTTGAATTATAATCGGTAACAATTTGAGGCAAGATTGATAGCCACTTATATGATCCTTGCATGCTGAATGTTTTCCACATTATTGCTTTAAGGGTACGATTGACACGTTCGACTATGCTACTTTTCAAGGTGGAATAACTACTGTAATGATTGATATTGAATTTTTCATTACTTTTTAAATTCTGCATTATAAAACTCCGTTCCCATATCAGTTTGTATATGCGTAGGCATCTTTTGCAATCCAGATAGCAGTTTATCCATTACCTCCGCGACTAGTTTACCATTCTTGCGTTTGATGGGAAAGCCCAGACATATTTAGAGAAGGCATTAATTATTACTAAAATATATCGAAATCCTTTATTCACATGAGCATAAGGTATCATTTCCACTAAATCAGCTTGAAAGAGATCATTTAAACCTTTTAGTACTACACAACGTCGCGGAAAATTTCTCCTTGCTGGTTTGTGCAGTTCTTCAACAACATCGGATTTACTCATTTTTTACTTTGGATTGTAGTACAATCTCTAGGATGAATAATTGTTGTTTGTCGAAAGTGATATCTTTTGGAATTATAGGTTGAATCACACCTCCCTTACGAATAGTTTTATTATTTAGAAACAGCGAGTCGTATATATTACACTATCCACTCGAAGATGAATATCTCGAGGTAACCACTACAATGCAATATTTTTCTATAGGAAAGAAATATCTACCATTCATACCCAATGGAATATCTACTGTTGTCTGTTGCAAGACACCTTGCAATGTAAAATAAGTTTCGTAATATATATCACTTTGCTTCGTAGCATCACTGCGATGCTGAGTAATATGTTTTCCAAATTTATCCACTGTCATTTGATGATGAAGATGTCTGCCAAATTTATCTATTGGCATAACTGATGGACATGTAGTACTGCCTTTAGTGGTAGTCGGTGTAACAATGAAATGAAAAGGATATAGTAATAGGTTTATAACAAGAGCTGTTACTGTATTACTTTTGCTTCACGTAGTTCATCAATTATATATACTACTTCGTTGTGATTGCTAGTATTTCCTGTCGACATTGATCCTAATAATTTCCAGCCAATCTACTAACTTATTCGGTTATTCCACGGTACAAATTCAATAGCTTTGTTATTGTATCGCAATAGTTGCATGCCACCACCTCTTTTGGAGATAGAAGTTGTTCGAGATCTTGTGGTTGGAGGGACAATAGATGATGTAGCTGACCGTTTTCTAGGTTGAAGTAATGGTTTAATGATTTACATATTTTTTACTATTAGTTCCTCGGATTTGGTCTGTCAGTTATAATTACGTCGGGCAGCATTAGTACGACGCAATATGTCATTGTATTGCTGTAGGTCACTCTTTTTGTACCCCGTAGGAACTTTTTAAACAGTAGTTCATATAATCCCGGTGTTCCTTCATAGTCTAGGGAGGATCCATCAGGAAGAGTGATATGAATTTTCACCAATAAAGTCTAATTCAGCATCACCAATAAAAATTTCTCTTCTTCCGGAATGAAATGTACGCCATATGTTAAGTCATATCGTCTTCTGTATCTCTAAATATACCTTCAACGTAGTACTTAGCTAATCCTTGGTATTGATTTAGATAATCTTCAAAGGCGGGTTGAGATCCAGCAGCTAAGAGTTCTGATTTCAATTGTTGTAAAGTAGGAATTTCCAATCATCATCGTTAGTGGTATCAGCAATTACAGTTTCCTGCGAAGGTTGCGAATGGTTGCGGGAACAAGAGTGCGTGGAGCCTTCCGTAATCCAGCTGTTTTAGGTGTTGATGTAAAAACTTCAGTTTCTTGTGCAATGACTTCATTTTTGACCTTCTGGCGTAAGGGGTTCAGCTTTGATGAGAGAACCATCATTTTAGTAATTAATTGTTTTAATGGTTGTGTAATAGGTTTAAAGTGTGCTTCATTGCACGTTCTGTAAGACGGTATCTTCTTTCAAACTAGCATATTTTTGTTGCACGCTCTTGCGAGCACGCAAAATGTCTTGTACTAAGCGCTCCTTCCATTACGACTGCATATGTTCCATACTGCTATATTTATAATGCTATAAAACAGTCAAATCTCTTACGGTACCGACCTGTATTAACATCGCTTTCTTTATCAATAACAATAAAACCGAATTTGTCTTGCCAGCAACAAAAACATAAATCTTTAAACCTATCAAAGGACATATCGACATTAACGTGATCATCATACACATGCTTAAGATTAGTGTGATCTTGTTGAAAAGAATAAGTAAATTAGCATTATCACGTATAAGCTGTTTTGGAATTGAAGAATACGTTTGACACAGATAGAAACAATCATTATTTCGATGTCTGCCAAAACAGAAATGATCTCTTATTTCATTTTGCTTATGACAGCTACATCATCAAAAATCATTATTGAATTTTTACGGGAATCACTAGGGATATAACATCACTATTATCACTGTATTCGAAATACCCGACTTCTTTTATGGGTGTCAGTAAATTTCGTAGGTACTGGTATTTAGGTTGATATAATGATTTGCAATAAATATATACATTTTCAAAACGTAAACCATTTGGATGTTCTAACAAGGTAATCATAACATTTGTTTTCCCACCCAGATGGACCAACGATTATACCTCGTTTACATCCTCCTTTCAGTAGACCGCTATGTTTAGAGTAAAGTTCCTTGTTATCAGCTGTGTCATAATTTTTAATAGGTAATTCTTGTCTTGCGGAATGAAGCGTATGTCCGATAGTACTAAACCACAAATTGTATGGTACTAATATATATACGTGTCACAATAAAAGTAGTTTAGTGGAGTGCACCAGTCTGGTATGAAGTATACTTCTCGGTGTAATAAGAAGAAAGGTTCAGGATTAATTAATACCTTAATAAATAAATTACCCGTGGAGTTGCATATACCTGGGTATAGATATGCGGACCGGACCCGTTTACAAAAACGATTAGCTCGCGGCGACAAAGGTATTAACGAATTGGACGAAGCCTGTAAAGACACGATATTGCATACTCCCAGTCAAACGATTTAAGTCAACGACACATTGCCGATAAAACTTTGCAACAAAAAGCTTGGAATAGATTTCGTTCCTCAAACGCTACATTTGGAGAAAGGGCAGCTGCATTAACTATAGCTGGAATAATGAAAGGAAAACGGAAATGGGGATGGGTGGAAGATCACGGACAGGCAATAGAATGGGAAGCAAATCACGAAGAACAAAGCGTACTCCAAACCAATTTCATTTAACAAAGCGGTACTTCTAGGCGACGTCGTGTTGGTGGTAAACTTCGATCATCTTTACGATCTACAATACACCAAGCCTTAAGCGTTCTAAAACACAAAAAAATCATGTCACCCAAGAGCAAGAGGGGGGTTCATACCTCTTATTCCCCTATTTGCAGCATTAGGAGCCTTAGGTTCGTTAGGTGGCGGTGCAGCTGCAGTTGCAAAAGCGGTTACCGACGCAAAAGCTGCGACAAAAACGTTAGAAGAAACCAAACGACACAATCAAGCAATGGAAGCAGCAACCGTTGGAAAAGGTTTATATCTAAAACCATATAAACGAGGTTTGGGCATATATTTACAACCGTATTCAAAAAACTCCCACTGAAGCTACCACGCCACGCCTTAAGTAATGTTGAGCTATCAAAATTTGTGGAGCAATTAAAGATTCCCTACTTTAGAGGGATATATATGCGAGATAAGCTACCTACACGAATCCATGGAATGAATGTGGTATCGTGAATCTGGATAATCAATAATCAGGGAAAACACACTATATTAAGCGTAATAGACATATAACATATTTTGATAGGGACATATTAAACCACCCTTGAATTAGTCCACTATTTTAAAAGTGATGGTAGCAGAAACACAATTGATTATAACTTTACTAAGGTTCAAGAGTTCAATACATACAACTGTGGTCATTAGTCTTACGATTTTATACGACTACTCGTTCTGATTGTCAGTAGTTGTTACGTGATCGTGATGTCGTAACATTTACCTTCACCGGTAAAAGCAGTATCCTGGCCACATTTAATCCACCGATTTTTCTTGATAATGAGTCGGAATATGTAATGGGGTTAACTAGTTTTGAATCGTTCAATACTATACAAAAGTTACTTCAAAGAACAACATGCTCATATTTGGAAGAGATAAAATTACAATACCCCAGGAACATACGAAATCCAGATGTGAATAAATATATTAATGACTCAGTGAAAGACGATAAGGGGTATATTGATTTACGAGCAAATAATAATACTATGAAAGCCCATGAAAGCAACCCATAACATTAGTTTCAATTGGTTTATGGGCCTAGGGCTTTAATAAAACTGCTGTTTACCAAGCTAAAAAGTGTACACCTCTGAGAACCCTATTAACATCATCAAAATTAACTCATTAATTATCGAGTGCAAATAACAAGTGGTAGTTTTAAAAATGGTGAGTCATCCACATAATTCATCAATTCTTTCCCAGTGTACCAGCGGGAATAAAATAATCGAATCACCTCAACATGTTATCTACTTACCTATAAATACATCTACCATTTCAACAATAACACTTAAAATAGTAGACCAAGACGGAGATCTCGTCAATTTTAACGGAGAAGTCATAACGATAGGACTACATTTAAAGAAAATATGGTGACGGTATAATACATGTGCATGTAACCAGTGCAAAACAAACTATAAAAGAGTGAAGTGTGGAAAGGGTACAGTCAAGCGTTCAGCGACCAAAGCGTTGACAGCGCAGAACAAAGCATCTTGGAGAGTCCATAACTACGAGATTTGGAAACAATGATGAAATCAGGATACCCATTCAGGAAGACATGTGCACTCTACCATCAGAAAGTTATGTTTATGTAGAGGGAAGATTATTGCGACAGGATGGCACTGTCTCCAAACCGCAAGGTTCGTTAATAATGGTATCGCATTTTTATTCAGTGAAATTAGATATGAAATGAATGGAATAGTGGTAGATTCCGTAACTAAGGTGGGGTTAACGTCGACAATGAAAGGATTAGTATCATTGACACCCAATGATCTTGCCCGCCATCAAAATGCCGGTTGGTTTCCTACATCAAACAGCACACTAACAAATGAGCAAGGGTATTTTAATGTCTGTTACCTTTGCGAATGCTGCTTGGCTTGCTGAAGATTATAATAAAGTGATTTTGAACATTAGACAAGAACTTGTATTAATTCGTAGTAATATTGATACCGATGCAGTAATTTCAACTGTGGACGAAGCATTAAAAGTTGACATAGATAAGATTTATTGGAAAGTTCCACACATCGTTCCAGCATTAGCGGAGGAATTAGCGTTAACGAAATACATTGATAAAAATTGAATACTCCACTAGCATTTAGAAGTTGGGAAACCCACATATATCCGCTATAAACAACAGATAAGCATACATGGGCAATCAAAACATCGACTAGTATTGAAACACCGAGATACATTATTTAGGGTTTCAAACTGGACGAAAAATAATGTTATGCACGATGCGAGTAAATTCGATAAATGTGCACTAAAGAATGTTCGGGTATTCCTCAACACCGACCGTTCTTCGTGTAGAGTTTGAAACATCGGCCAACATACCCGCTAATACGACCGCATACTGTGTTATACTCCAGATCGTTTAGTTACATACAACGCGTTAACCAAAAGTACGACAGTTGTAATACAATGTCCGTCATAATCGATGTACAAGGGTTCAAAATATCAAAAGCGTTTATACCAAAAGAACTCGCCATTTATAATGGAAACAAATTGCCCATTTTGTTTTAAATCACCGTATCCCTGGCATACGTTGGATGCAGAGAGTCGTCGTCAAGCTACTTGGTTAATGCAAAACCAGCACTGTATTAAATGGGAAGAAGGGTATACACCACCACACCACTTTCGAAGAATACTCGAGAGATTGATTCAGCCAACAGATACTGTCTATGTCAAGGGCAGAGAGAAAGCAGATTACATCAGAAAATTTGTGACCCAGCCTGTTATTGAACTTGAGGAAAGTCCACCTCTTCCTGCTATGCAACCCGTTTGTTACTTTCATTGTAAATCATTATGCCACTGTTTTTACTGTATATCATTTATAAATATATATATAATGCAATAAGTCTTGTACATATTTTTTAATAAAAAAATAGTAAATAGTCATTTTCGTTTTTTTTTATTTATATCAACCAGTATTTGTATGTATATATTTTTACTAACGAATTAATACATAATATTAATATATTTAAACAACTAAAGGAATAATACAACTTATTATTAATAAGTTTCATTATGGAGAGAATATAGGAAAAAACTGCAAGTGTCAGTACCCAAACTATTCTTCTTCCGGTTAATATAAATTCATTTGCTTAGCAACCTGAATAGTTCGCTCAACGGATCAGCATTCTCCAATTCCGGTATTCGCCAATGCCCCACGCCAATGTGGAACACGTATCACGTAGTCGATATCGTTTGTCATCCTGGGACCTAAAGGCAATTTTGTTTAACATTTCGGTATATATATCATGTAAGGTTGATCGAAACACAAGCATTTTACACATTACTGTTTTATCAGACCCTCCGCGACCGCTTTGTAGTCTACTTCCGTCAACACTTTCTGAATAATAACTTTCTTAACACCTTTCGCTTTCTTAACAACTTCCTTATCAGCAAGCTTCAGACAGTATGACTTCGATCCAGCACCATAAAAATAATGAATCGCTTTCCTGCATACTCATCTTTCATTCGTCCAACGACGGAAGCAGTCGTAGGAATACCATGCAACTCATTATGATAGTTGGAAGTATCATATTCGTCTAAATTATTTCGCATGTGTGCATACATATCATCAGTTACTATCTCAACAATCAAAGAATCCGTGTCAGTATAGAGCAACGTGACATTCTTGCCATAATGAGCTCGTAAGATATCATAAAAAAACCGATACATTATAATTTTGGAAAGATCTAAAATACTGAATCCGACATAGACGGGTTTGTCGTACGTAACTACCTGTTTCGACAATTCCGCCGCAAACAATTTATCAGTGAATTGAATAAAATTTTTAAATTGCGGTTTTGCAACGTACCGGCTAGACCTACCGACGACCGTTATTTTCCCAATGTGTTAACAGTTTAATAACTCTTCGTTTATCGACATTTTCCATTGTTTTACCAAACACGCCATTATTCATGATTTTATAGAAATCCTTTTCAAACTTGTTTTGTGCTGTGTTGCGGAGAGCTGTATTAAGGTCTACGTATGGTATTAGCCACGGACTCTGACGAAATCGTAAAACCCTATGAATACGAGTAACAATTAAGCCATGCTCTATACATTGTTTTAAATAGCGGTAATGTATAACATAGTTGGTCTTATCACACAGGTTCGGGATTAACTTCTCCTCCTGGGAATGTGGTGCGCAGATCATTTCAGGACAAAACGGATAATCGTTGTGTTCGTCATGCAGATGGTGGGGATAATGTATATCAACCTCCAGTACAAATCCAACATCGGCGTCATCATCAATCTTTACTACGTCAAAGTGTTCTATTTCCTCTTGAGGTAACCACATAAACCCATCGTGAGGCAGGTATTGCTTCATACTCCAGCCGTATAAATTCGTGGCATCTAAATATTGTAAAAACACTTTCGGTTGTTTAGGATCATAGTTTGGAACAAACTCGTTATTAGCGATGCTTCTCCGCTTGATACAAGTACTTACTCCACCCCGAATACCTTGTTTAAAAAGTGATACATATCCATATCCGTCAGTAATTCTAGCTCTACTTTCGTACATTTCAACATGGCATCCCACGCCAATCCAGGTAAAGTGACATACTGTGCAGGTTCTAACCCATACACACCCATACATAATCTCCTAAAGTTTTCAAACACGTCAGCCAATAACAACACATCTGATTTTAAATAAATATCAGCATAATCACCTAGTGTATTACACTTAAAGTGATCCCATACCAGTAGAACGCGACAGTATTCGTCATCGGAAATATTTGCATCGCGCATTTTATCGTAGAATTTGTCATATGATGGCACCGTGATGTCGTTCAACTTACTAAAGCTGTCTACGTACGCATAAGGGAAACTACCTTCTTTCTCACTAAGTTGAAGTCGCTATCATTACTAAAATATTTCCGTACCTCCATACATTGATCATCTGATAAATTCTGTGATAGAGTATCTAAGGATGCAGCCATGAATCTACAACTATCGACGAACCGTAAATTAATGTATTTCTTTTCCCTGATACCATGACTGTTTACATATTCATCAACAAAATATGCTTACCAAACGTTATATATTTTTCACTGTTAACCGGAAGTACGGTAATTTCTTCCGTTTCACTCGCTAACTGTTTAATGAACAGGTGAACATCATAACCACTGAGATTATGTAGAAAAACGGGAAGAAATGTAGGTACCTGATAGTTTAAGTTACACGTTGAATGTGCTGCACCACGATACTTACCAGTAACGTGACAGTGATCTCGTACTTTCGGATTTGTCGGATCGTCCGTAAAGTGCTTACCGCATATGTAACAACATACACTGCATTCATACGTAACCTGCTGTTCATCCGTTAATGGTGTCATTGGGACAATAGCTTTGAAATGTTCATTATATATCCGTTTTACATCACTTTCCAGTCGTCTTATAAATATCTCCCTGCATTGCTCCCTCTATACAGCTCTAACTTAGACCACGCATCGTTTACACTACACTTAATGTAATAACTAAACGAGTATGGTTCGTGTTTACACGTTTTATCGTGAACGGTTTTCGGGATCTGGTTCAGCCGTATCTACCGGTACTAAGAGCGCTTCAAAATCAGCATATATTACGAATGGTAGAACCATTTGTTTCTGATAGTTCGAAAAGCGAGTATATTTTCCGCGTAGAATTCCCCGGTTATGTCTTTTTTTTGTTTCACGCCCGGTAATTTTGTATATACGAAGTTACAGTCGTGTGACACGTGTCGGGTTAATTGCTCCTCGGATCTAAAGTAATACAAGCATGCATCACAAAAATACATTGCTCCGTTCCGCCGAGTTATTTGGTTGCTAAGTAAACGAGAAAAATTTTTATCCATACATAATGCTGATTATCTGTTTGGTTACTGACTAATAATAATAAATTAACATGAACTGCCTGTTTGGCTTTGGTGTAGTATAGAGGCCCCACTACCTCCGTGACACGTTGACCATCACGATAGGTATCGTCTAACCCATAAACATTAATGGAAATGTTGTTATTGCTCTCAAACGTTGAAATATTCGTCAGCTTAACAGGAACTGTACACCAGTCCAGTTGAATAACGTCTGGAAATCAGGGTAAGAAGATGTGCGTTGTGGTACTCCCGTTGGTGTCACTAGTGCCGATACAACAGCCCATGCAAAGCAGCAATTATCATTATTTTTACATTGACTATGGCGTGTTTATGTGCGATTTCGGCGGGGACAGCCATATAGGATGAACCAGTGGTGGGAGAAAATTTAAGCATGTTACCTCTAAATAACGAATTGCACCAGGGACCACCCTAAAACAGTTGTTACTAATCGATTACACCATGACTCACACTTACCAGAATCTTTATGCTGAAATTCGGATTGCTTTGCATCCAATATTTTACTTATTTTTGGAAATACTCTTCTAACACCGTCCCTACACTGAGAATATCATACTTAGTCTGAAAGGATTTCAGTTCTGTGCTTTCCCTACTGTTCAAAAGTATAAACCAAACAGCTCAACATTACATTTTAATGAATAGTGTTTCTGCAACTGATTTTGTACTACCTTCAATACATTCCCTTTCACGTCTGCCATAAAGGTGAACACATCAGTATGCATATTGCATGGAGACAATCGGTACGACACAATGCGTTGTTTAAACGCATTTCGGATCACTTCGACCCCAGTATCGACAAGGAAACATACATTTGCTTTATGCCTATTGCTTCTGAGGTGTCCTTGGAATGCATACCTAGGTACATCCATTGAACAATCTGTGCAGTGCACACTCTCACCATTGTTTTTGGTTCTACCGGTTCATCGTGTTGGTCAGCCTTCCGCTTCCTTGAGTTGCTAAACCCTGATGGTCCGGGTTTTGCATTATCCTTCCGAGTTTACCCCAGATGGTCCTGCTTGCGCAAAGGAATCAGTAACATGTCTATGTACTGCTTTGTTATCGTCGGAAGTGCTTCCTTGCACCACATTGCTCCCTGTGGTTTGGTTTTGCAACGAACCTCCTGCATGCCAGATGGTGGAGTAGATACTGACATCCAGCACGCTGTTTTTGATGTCTCAGTAAAGAATCCTTTCGCGAAAATTTCTTCAGCAATTCGCATTGAAACATCTTATTACGAGCTGTAACAAAAAAGTTTACATAAAGTTTGTATAACTGCGTTACGTGTTTTGTTATGATTCCTTTAACCAATTATAATTATTATACAATCCTATTATGTTGTTACTTGTTTATACTGTTTCAAAAGAATCATATCCAGCGATGCGAACGAGGACGCAACGTAACCTATCGCCAGGAATGGGATAGTATACGATGGATATCTCAGGTTGAGGGATAAAGTAGCGTATGACTTGGGGAGGACGGATAGTCAGGATAGAGTGCTGCTGATTACAGATATTCCACCCAGCATTGTTTTATGCCCTACCATGCTGGGGACCAATTGTTTTCCAAAACTCCCCACATGTAGGGCTCAATACACTCTGGGCGAAGATACGCGTTTTCCACGATGTCCCTAAACGGTGATGGCGCAGGTATTATATACTGAATCGGTGTTGCAGGATTTGAAGAAATGAGATGTCAGTAAACGACCACTCATTCTCTACAAAATCTACCACGCCGGACTAAGGATGCTTTCGATGATTCGTCCATCGGCTCTACTTGTACCGAACAGTTTAGCGGACTCATTGCTCAAACTCCTCGATACAAGCAGGGCTGAGAACTATCAAGGACTCAATTCGCTGAAACTCCTCGATACAAGCAGGGCTGAGAACGGTATGAGTGTTCTGAGCTCTACTTCACCGTAGAACTACTATGACCACTCCTCTAGGAATTCTGCGGTAGAGTGCTCAGGAACCCAATACATTATCTCCTTCCCTGTCTCCGAACGTGTAGCAGATGTGGACGACTCATCATCTACAACACATTTGGGGTCAGAACAGTTTGAGTTTATCCACCCTGTCTGAGTGCATTGCGGAATTTGCGGATGAACAATCCATAATAGGAATCCATTCATCCGAAAATTCCTCAATGCATCCAGACAGATATTCTGAAATACAACCTGCTCTTCGCTCACGGGTGGCTCCAGTCTCGTTTGGCTCACTAACAGGTTGTAGGGTGAGCAGTATTTCGTCCACGGAGACCTGATCGTAGTTGCGGATCCACCACATCCAAGTCGTCCTCTGGATGGTGTAACCAGCTGCAAGCTCTATCACAGTCATCCATGTCGAGTACTGCTGCTCTCTAGGCCGTCCTCCTCATTTACATTCTCCTGCAGGAGCTCCATTACTTCCTGTCCGTGATCCATAAGACCTTGCATCCAACAATGCAGGATGGGATAGTTAGTTGTAACTAATGCTATGGTTATATATTTATTCCCATTTGACACTGGAGGACAATCAAAGCCACTATGTACTCATACCTATGAAGTGAAGTCATATAGTTTATTAAATTATAATAAGTCTTATATGAATTTATTCAAAATTCCACAAATTATTTTTAAATATTTAAGTCCAAAAATTTTGATATATTTCTAAGTCCAAAATTATTTTTTTAAATATTCTAAGTCCACAATTAAAATGTCCTCTAAAAATGCATGAAAAACGTTGTTTTTGTAAACACCTATATTTGGAAAGGAAAACAGTAGAAATCATTCTTACAACTGTTCTAAAGTAATACAGACGAAAAAATCAAGATGAATGCTACACCAACTTCATCATCTGCTTCATCTGGCGCCGAAGAAATGTATCAGGTAAGACCATAATTTTTTTTTCTTGCCAATTAAGGTATTTGTAACTTTTTTTTTTTTTCAGGTGGACCAATCTTATCGCCTGAGGCATTTTTTCTTGCAAGTCCTATAGATCCTCAACACCTCGTTTCCTCCACACTATTTCCATCCAGCCCTAACTATCCCTCCACCTTTAGCCCGTTGGCTTCCTCCACACCTCTACCCATCCATCCCTACAGTCCAACACTTCAGCCCTCTTTGAAGTGGTATACATCCTCAACCCTATTCCACTCCAATTGATGTGGGTAGCTCAACCAGTGACGATACAATCTATGAACAGACGACCGTAGTCCTGGATTCTCCACAGGAGCTCGACAGTGCTGCGGAGACAAATACATTAGACATATTACGCTGACGTCATCACTATCAGTGATGCCGACGATGCTTACGATATGATGTATGCAGCACAGTGTCTTCCAGTGTTGAGGCGGTTTGTTCCTCAGTGCTGGGAACGACTATCTCAACATTGGTGACTACGACTCCGACGTAATAATGGACCCTGCCTACAGCTACGATTCAGACGACTATGACAATGACGCCCTACGACAACAACGAAGACTTAGACGTAGAGTTCATCAATGAAGTCGTCATTGAAGCAGTGACGAAGACGACTTCATGAACTCTCTAACAAATAACATGCAAAGCCTCGAACAAAGCGATCAAGACCTCGAGGCTGTTGTACGAAACCGTGAACAGGAACTGGATGACGCAGCCCAGGAAGTCCAGGACAACGGATGACTCTGACATGCACGACGACGAAGACGAAATTATTGAAGACACCTGGTTTTGGGCTACCCACATACCCATGACTATTGGCACTCTGCTTCCCGGTATCCAATATCATGCATTCGATGGCGTCAGGAGACAGTGCTGCGCAAAGCAATACAGCTTTTGCTAATTGCTGCGTGGTTCTGGCTCTTTACGCGCATCGCATTATCACCTGGGAACGTCTAACATTCACGGTATGTATTCCCCTACACTAATGCTATACTAATGCATCTGGTTTTCTAGCTGACCACCATAGTACCATTTGTCCGGAATTATGATGTCGTGATTACGGAGAGCTCTCTGAGGAGCAGCTAGAGAGCCACTAGGCTTGTAACATTATACCTTGACTGGTATAATGTTAACCTCGTTACTCAGTGGGTACGATCACGCCATTATACATCTGGAAACGATACTGAAACTGTCGAAGAGATTGCAGGACTCTACGAACTCATCCGAGTTCGTAATGTACTCTTCGACATGGTCTTTCCTAGTGATCGAGACAGACATAGTAATTATACCTACTGCCACATTTCTCCAGCTACTTATGTTTTTATTTTCAGAAAAAGACCGACATCCTCAATAGTGCGGCTGCAGACCACTACCGACCACTAACTGACTGAGCGCGTTGACTATATAGACCAACAGATTGACAGACTGCTAGACAAACAGACTGACCGACTGACAGACTGCTAGACAAACAAACATGCATTACATTTTGTATATGTTCAAACATATCTTCATGCTGCTCACCATGATAAGCTGATGCATATGTAGTACAGAGAAACATACACACGTCCACGCAGATGTACTGAAACGAAAGTCGAGAGGACCTTCTGCACTTGTACTAAATCAAAATGTTTTATTCCTAAAGAAAATCATATATCTGAGTAATACATTAATTAAATATATTTACATATCGTTTTCTTTTATTTTGGTAAAAAGTGAGGTTGAGCAAAAATCATACAAGTGGGCAAAAATCATACAAGTGGGCAAAAAACATACAAGTGGGGTATAGAGTAGCAAGCAGGTGGCTAAGCTTACAGTAGATCACGCGGATGACCGTGTAATTGTGAAACAGGAAAGCGTGGTCGGATAGCCTTGTAATAGTGGAACAGAAAAGCGGAGCTTGTGACCCTGGTTTTGTGGTAATGATATGTCGCACAGATAGCCTTGTAGTTGTGGAACAGGAAATCGGGGTTTGTGACCGTGGGTTTGTGGTAATGATATGTAAGTAGGTCACACATTGCGCTTTTTTGACCTTGGTACGGTGGGACCTTGGTTTTGTGGCAACCTTGGAAATGTGGAAAACCGGTTTTTGTGGTGGTGTCCCAAAAGTCTCCAATCTTACCTACTAATATAATTTGCACATGCACTTCCTATCACTAGCACAGGTAATAAACGAATGAACTTTGATTTAACTTGGTATAAATAGGGTGGTAACGTAGTTGAATAAGTAGTTAATTGAAATCAATCAGACGATATGGTTGCTGAGCAAACGGATATGTCTGATATAGGAAATATATGGGATATTGATGACAAAGCCGATTATTCCTGGACCGATACACCTGAAGCGGCGTCTAAAGATAATTAGTATTTCGGTATAGACATCTTATTAATACCTTTGATGTGTAACGTTTATTATTAACGTGGGCGTTATTTATCGATAATTCTATCGTACTCAAAGTTCATTGAAAAATAATGACTTTAAACCTGCAGTACAATTATTTTGGACGACATTTACTGACATATGCTGCCTACACTTTCATATGGAGGAATGGCGCGAAGTATCGAACATTAAAACTGAGCATCTAATACGTCAAACTCTAAAATCTGACGAACCCGGAAAAGCTCTCTATATAGGTTATGGCATAAAAACTGAATTGTTGTTTATTACGGGCGGAGAAAAGCGAATCAGAATAAGCAGAGGAAACAATGTGGTGTTATTATCCGAGCAGTCAATCAACCTATTCTTTCGGTTGTGGATGTGATAAATCAGAAGCTGAATTATATGAATGATTATCGTAATTATTGGATTATTATTGGATTTATGAAGATTTTATTAATGACGAAGTAACGAATCTATATAATGAAGGTCTCAGCGATGAAGAAAGTATATTATCTAAAGGCAAATTTTTCTGTCAAAATATTAGGTTGCTTTCAGCATTAATAGGTCATAGTTATGATGTAAAAATAAACTTATATTATGTAAATCATTATTTTAATAGAGATTGATAGAGATTCCACCTAGTGGTACATTTTTAAAAGTGGATTAGAGGATGATCACAGCTCCATCTAGTGGTATATTAAGTAGATCTAGGTTACTGTAGTTGTTATAGTGGGAGAACTCGATCTTGAAGTAGATTCTAATAAGGAGCGTTTGCATCCTGTCTACTGTTGCAGACGTCTACCTTACGATTCCAGACGCATCAGCGTATAGTGTATGAAAAAGGCAACCAATAAAGGTATATTTAAATAAACCAGTTTCTTTCGCTTGTTTATAGCTCTGTAAACGCAAATTTCTGTTAGTTACAATGAAGGATGCAGTAGCGTTTGCAGTGCTGTGCAGTGCTACTGCACTAATTACTAGTAGTTATGGCGAAAGCAATTTTGAGATGGTTGAAACTTATTTGTGTGCATATAGCTACATAATTGAAGCTGCAGGTGAGTCGATAGATAATCATAGCTTAATCATTAGAAATGCATTGAAATCCTTTCAAGAATGCTATCGACTGCCTGCCGATAATTTAAATGATGAAACCGTGCATTATTAACCACCCCAAGATGTGCCAACCAAGATGCTATCAATACATACGCAACACATTCATATTATTGGAAAAGCCTGTTCTAAGTTATAGTCTAGAGAGTACAGACATGCGCGTAATAAAATTACCCGCAAATGCGTTTAAAGTTTGGAAAAAATATTCAACTTTAAAATTTAAATAGAGTTCTAACAGTTAGATATATTAATATCGTTTCAATGGTATAATCATTCTAGAGTAGCCGGAGGTAATCACTGTAAATATCCGTTTGATGGACCTGGTGATGTTCTAGGATATTCCGACCTCCCGAAAAAGGATCAAAGTTTAGCTGAAATATTCTTGGACTGAGATTAGCGATGGTATCTTCGAGACTCGCATGTTCCCCCATAGAATCAAAAAGCTAATTTACTGTATTACTACATTAGATTGGTTTAGGCTTACATCATTCGCACGACGTAAATTTTCTTATGTATGCATATCATGTAAAACATTTTCGTGATTTTGCGTAGGATGATTTCAGGGGGATCCAATCATTATACCCCCCAACCACTACTACATCTACTTTAGCCGAAATTACTACTTCCTCTGCTAAGACGTCTGCATTAACTGCTCCCGACTTGTGCAATATCGATAGTGAACACTATTTGATTCTAAATGACCGATTGTATATGATCTACGAGAATTGGGTTTGGACATCTGATTTAAATAGTACATATATCAAGCCTGCTAAGAACTTGCTTGACTGGTTACCCTTCCTGCCAAGTACCTTTAAGCGCTTGGATGCAGTATAACAAGCTTAACACTGATATCGTCTTCTTCAGCAACGGATATATTTATCAGGTACAATTTGCTAGCTTACAACTAATATCTGGATGGCCTCAAATATACAGCTCCTCTTATTTTTCTGCTAGTGGTCATGTTTATGCCACCGTAAACACTTATAGTGGGCGTACGGTAATCCTTCACTGGACAAACCAGACAATTCAATATTATGAATGTCTTCAATGACCAAGAGCGCATTTACTACATACGGATGTCTTTCCAAACGTACCATAGAAACTAACAACAATATTCAGATATATTAACGAAAATCTATTCTTTATCGATAGAAACCAATTTTACGAATATAACGAGTTCACTGACCAAGTAATACAATCAGGGAAAGCTGATCTTTCCATATTTCATATTACTTGTGTAAACAAAGGTTTATTAGAGCAATTATGTGACCTTTTAGCAAAACTTATGAAGCTGGGTATGATTGCATAGTGAAAGTTAAAGTAAATTGATAAATAATTATTCAATAATAAATATGTAATTACATAGTTAAATTAGTAAATTGGAAGCATTTTCAAATAATTCATATATAAAAACTATGTTGAAAAATTATTTCAATATTCGCATCGGGATTGTCTATGAATAACATCCGGTATGATATACTATAATGAATTTAGTCGAATGCTGCAACTGGAGCTGAAGAACTACGGAAAAACAACTCATCCGGATATATTTCTCGTTCAGAATGTGTTACGGCATAAGTAGAACCAGATGCATGTTTGATAGCTCAGTATGGATAAATCACATGATCCATGGATTAATAAAACAGATCATGTATAACGTATATATTTTCATGCAATAAATAACTTGTTATATAACATATGTATATTTTCATGTATGATAAATAACTTCTGATATAATAATAAATTTCTTAGCCTGTAACATAATAATAATCACAATAATATAATTTTCTTAGCTTATACCATAATAGCAGTAATGGTGATGATAATACTTAATACTAGTAATAAATAATTTCTTAATCTAAAAAGCAATAACAATAGCTGATTTTTTAACCTAAATGGATAGTAGCGGTGATATTGCAATGTCCCCAAGGCAGTGTATCGATACCATTAGGTATCAAATAACCCTTGTCATCGCAATTGTTAGAGCGACTTTACGCTGTTCTATACCATAAACGTGGTGGCTTTTCGATATGATACTGCTTTTAGAGACGTTTGTAATATCCCCGCTTCTTAGGAATTTTACATAATCATTAAAACTAATTCCATCTCTTACAACATAATCCCTAACACCTTTTAACTTTATTACCTCACAATACTTAAGTCTAAAGCTATACATTTTAGATGCCAGAGCCACCCATTCATTAATTACTCTTCCACTCATTTCATCTTTCATCAAGCCAATTACTTTACCATTGCATCTTGGAATGTTATAGGGTTGCTGCAGGATAATTAGTAGTGTCGAAATGCGAAATGTTGATACGTATAAGACCATATGCAATTTACATTTCATCTCGTACACCAGGCTATCGGTATCCATACATAATAATTTTATGCAATCATTATTAAACTGCCGCTGCATGAAATTATAGTGGAAATCGTACAATGATGTTTTAGAAATGTCTAAAATAGCCATTTCCACATACAGTGGTATATTAAAGTAGATTTACACCTCTGCTGTGTAAATTCGACTGAGACATGTAATAATTGGCTCCATACCTACAGCTCCACCTGGCGAAGAGTTTGACAATTCTAGGATTTCTAACATTTTCCATGGTTCTACCGAAATTTGCGTTATTTACAAGTTTTTTTCGAAACCTTGTATTCAAGTCTATATATGGTGCGAGCCAACGTGATTGGTTGAAGCTAATCGGGTGATGAACTTTCTCAAGCACAAGGCCTGCTTTGAAAGCATTGCTTCAAATTGCGGTAACGAATGACATAATTAGTCTTAGAATGCATCAGGTGGAGTAACGTGTCCGACGCAGAATGGAATGTATTTATGACGATCATGCAAATTGTTCGGATATAATAGATCCACCTGTAGGATTAATCCTTTGAATGCATTATCGGGTAAAATTAAAATTGATTCGGAGGTTAGTAAATTTAATTGCCCCGAGCTAAGCCCCTTGAAATCATCCCGCGGCAAACATTGAATTTGAGCCCATCCATATAAATTAACCATATCTGTGTAAAGTATATAAGAGGATGGTTTGCTGGGATTGTATTCATCCATGTACTTATTATCAGCCTTGCTATATTTAGTACAGTCTTGTGTGATCCCTCCTCTTATACCTTTTTGCACGAACAATAACATATCAACATCGGTGAGCAGCTTCAGTCTAACTGTAGTGTAATTTAACATATACTACCAGGTGTATCCAGGAGCGGTGTAAAAGAATTTCCATCTAACTTGTGCGTTATGATGAACTTAATTCTGAAATTTGTGAATACGTCAGGAAATAGAAGCACATCACACGTCAGATAAACATCGTTATAATGACCTAAATTTTCAATTTGAAACTTTTGTCAAACGTTCTGAGCATGCGCATAATCATTATATGTGATATGTGATTGTCTCAATTTGCTGTAAAGTTTATCCTTATCCGGAAGACAAATTTCATTATGTTTAGTCCACGTACCTACATACTCATACGGATACACCCCCTTTTTAGTTAATAACTGCAGCTGCTCATCATTAAAATGACAGCGCGCTGCGTAAAATTTTGAAATGTTAAAGATAGCTAGGAAGATAATTTACCTTGGGACTCGTTCATGAAGCGGTATGAATCTACAAATCGAAATTTAACTATGGAATAAATGTCTTTGGTGAACGATATGTAGCGTTGTTTTGTTTTAAGTAAAAATTAAATGTGACTGGGGATGGCTTGGTAATATCTTTTATCAGGAAGTGTACACCATAACGACAAATTGTGGAAAAAAACTGGTATTATTCCCAAGGCGTTATACCGGATGTTGCATGCTTGATGAGCACAACCTCTAAATTGACCGGTGAAATGATCTCTTACTTTAACATCATGACCTAAAAAGGGACGTTCGCAAATATGACAGTGGGTGAATGCAATATATTCCAACATTTGCATGACGCTTAACGTTTCTATAGGCCTATTAATACACACCTAACCCCTCAGCAATAGAAATTTTGGTAAGCCATCGTTAAAGGTGCAGTGGAGATAATATGATATGCTGCATACGTTATGTTTCTCATACTTAACGGCATATCGCGTTTCGTCATCTTTGAAATTCTGCACTAAACATTCCAAGTCGCAATATAAAATAAACGGCGCAGTCTGCTTGAGCTCATAATTCTTAAGATACACATTCGAACCTGACTCTTGCATCTCTATCCTACATTTATTAACTAAAATACAATCTAATTCGTGATCTCTTAGCTTAATTTGGGAACTAGAATAGTGGAGGCATCCATATCATAGATATTACTTATCTTTTTTCTTCCTTAACTGTGAACGCACTAATTCTGACAAATTTTTGATCCAGCAGAAATAAAATTTAACGACTTTATCATCATCTTTAGTTGTTGCAAGTCTCGAAACGTCACCATCTATTTCGCTTTCAATTTCATAATTCTGCTGGATCATGAATAAATTAACATTTCGTTCCTTATCTTCACATAAATATACTGCGTTATATATAGTTAAGCATTTTCTAATAAGGGCATACACGTTTATGAATAAATTAGAGTTTTGTTTTAAAAATGTAGGAAACTGTATATCTTAAAAATTTAATATTTGGCATAGCAGGGATATAATGATACACGATCAGAGTCGTGAGGAGCGAGAAAGAAAGCCGATGCTGGGGTAAAGGTATAAAGGACTAAACCCTTATTGGAGTTATGCGGTTCGCGTTCACAGTTAACGAGATAATTTTTGGATAGAGCCTGAAATTTATTAATACCCGTAATTAACTATTATTTTTTAAATGTAATATTGAAACTCACCTCATGAAAGCCTACTAACGACTGATAAAGAACCATCTGCTAAATTTCTCATATATACATCACGAGCCGGTGTTGCAGGTTGTTCTAACACAAATGTACATCTGGATATAAAAGGTTCTATGTTGTAATTGTTTATTGCGTACGGAGTATTAAATTATTAATATAAATTTTGAATAGCGCTGATAAGAAATTACATTAAAACCGGATATGTCTGTGGTCTATAGCTGATATATATATATATATATATATATATATATATATATATATATATATTGACATTTTTAATATAAATTTAATGTTTATTTGAAAATGAAAATTCCCTTTTCTAGTTTATTACTTTAAAACAAAAATTAAAGTCTGTATCTTAATTATAAAATGTAATTATATATTTATGTAGTACATTCGTTAAACTTTAAGTGAATAATTAAAAATGTAAATCATATTATTATTCGAGCGAAGACTGATTCCTTGTTCCTCTTAAGCCTTTCATCGACCTATAGTCTCGCGATGGATTTTCATTTAGTTGGTGAGAGAGAGAACTTGTTACAGTCGGTGGTAGATAGAGAGAAAGTATGTAACTATTCTCTTAGAATATAATGCAATTACATACCGCATGTAGTGTATTTGATTTCTAGATTTATACTGATTGCTGTACTTAGCTTTAATATATTTAATTAACATGTATTAAATATATATCAGTAAATGCATTGCCTCTATTTTAGAGTACATATAATGCTAGTTCAAATTATATTGAAACTCTTTCAGTGTAAATTCCTTTTTTGTATTTATTACTTCAAAACACTGTAACCAGTATTTTAATTGTAAAATGCAATTACATATGCTGCTCTTCATGCATTGTGACGTCAGCTTAAATATTTATATATTGCAAACGTCCAATATAATTTTTATATATGATTTTATATAAGAATGCAAATAGTTTTAATTTTAATGTACAACATCAGTCTTTTTGCTAATGTCTTTTAATTGTAAAGGGTACGGTTATTTAATTAACATGTATTAAATATTTATCAGTATATGCATTGCTTCCATTTTGGAATACACATAATGCTAGTTTAAATTATATTAAAATCCTTTCAATGTAAATTTATTGTTTATTTGAAAATGCAAATCCCTTTTTGTATTTTACTACTTCAAAACACTGTAATTAGTATTTTAATTGTAAATTGTAATTACATAACTGAAAAGCTGCTCTTAACTCATTGTGACGTCAGCTTAAATATTTAAGCTTATACCACACTTTTTACTTTTTATATATAAAACTGTGATAGCTCAGTTGGCTATATGCATATGCAAATATTCATAACTTGACTTACTCGAGTTCGAATCCCGATCCGGTGCAAAAATTTTTTTCAAACATGCACATGCACATGTACATTTACATACACATGCAGATTTACATGCACATGCACATGCAAATGGACATGCACATGCACATGTACATGCACATGCACATGCACATGCACATGCACAAGCACACACATGACAG